>SJYC01058515.1:0-28135 GCA_006408675.1 Madoqua kirkii | reverse complement strand
TAAACATTGTGAAGTATGTATTGTAGGGGATGGGATAATGGTGAAAGTAAATGAAATGTTATAACTTATTTCTAAAAAATAAGATATTGAGCTCAGTACATTTCATTTACTTTCACCATTATCCCATCCCCTACAATACATACTTCACAATGTTTACAAAAGTAATCTGAAATTATAAATTACTATTATTATTCTAGTCACATATTGTTATATTAAATATCTTGTGCTTGCAAATGCTATGGTGGTAGTGGCATTAGTCGCTAAGTCATGTCCGACTCTTGTGACCCCATGGACTGTAGTATAATCCATCATAAAACCACCAATAAGCTCTTCCCCTAGTTTATGAAATAAAGCTTTATGAAGACAAATAAAGCTCTATGACTGCCCAAGTCAACTGCTATCCTGGATTTAGTGTTGACCTTTGCCTACATTTAAGAATTGTTGCTACATATACACTTTACTACACATATAGGTGTGTATGTGTGTGCATGCATATATGTTTATACATATCCACAAACTGTATATAGTAGTAGTTTGCATGTTTTTAAGCCTTATGAAAGTGATATATTCCATAGACTATTTTGAAACTTACTTGTTTCACTCAATATTATGTTTCTGAGATTGCCTATAATGATATATACATCTTCACTTGAATAATTTAAAAGTGGCATTGCATAGACTGCAATCTGATTTCCTATAAATGGAGAATTAGGTTCTTTCCAACTTTTTGCTATTATAGATTACATGCTTTTACAGCACTCATGTAAAGATTCTTGTACATATCTTATAAAAGGGTATCTATCCAGAGTCAGAATCTTGGAATGGAATTCCTGAGCTCTAGATACGCCTTTCTATAGACTTTGATTTCACTAGATAGTGCCTAATTCTTCCCCAAACAACAGCCTCAATTTATATCCCCACCAGCAATTGGAATTTCCAGCTTCATTCTCATCCCTGCTAACACTTGATTTTGTCAGAAAGTTTCATTTTTGCCAACATGTTGCATGAACATGTATCTCATTATGGGTTTTATTTTTCCTTCCTTGTTTACCAGCAAGGTTGGCCTTTTTTCCAGCTTCTTTCTTAGCCTTTAAGGTTGTGTTTTACCTGTTTATTACCTATTCACCTTGTAAATTTTTCTTTTCAATTGCTTTTTTCTTATGGATAGTAGGAGTAATAATTTTTTATTCTAGGTACAAAATCTTTACCAGTTATGTGTGTTACTAAATCTTCTCCAAGTCTACTTACTGCTTGTCATTTTTATGTCTTTGTCTGCAAAGTGTATAAAATTTGAAAATAGTCAATGCATCTTTTTCCTTTAATGATTTGGGTTCTGTGAATTGTTGTTTAAGATATTGCCTTCATAACATCACAATATTTTTTGGAAATTTTCAAAGTTTTACTTTGCATATTAAGCCTTTAACTCACCTAGAATGTTTTTTTGTGTATCAGGTGAGGTAGAATATAATTTTATAATATATGTTTATTGAACAGTATACTATTTTTCCATTTGTCTCAATGCCTCCTCTTTCATATATCTCTTTTCTGTACAATTATGTGTCTTTTCTGGGTGATTTTTTATATTCCATTGCTCTAAGTCTATGTATCAGTTTCTGGGACAATATTATTCTTGCTTAATTAATACCTATCATAATAATCTTATATAACTTTGGAATTCAAAAATTTAGAATGATTCCTTTGTGTCAATTTTGATCAAACCTTTCTCAGTCCAAATACCGGTGAAAGCATTCAGCTCAGGAAGATATTCTTAAATTAAGATTTTGGTTGTTAGTGTTTCAGAGTCTTTACCATGCTGAATTTTTAATCTTAGTCCTCAAGGTCAAGTGCCCTTTGACATTCATTTGTCTTTTTCTTCAATAGTTCTTGAAAGCTTATCAATCGTATCTTCCACATATTTGACCTGACATGCTATATTTTAAATTTGGCTTTCATTTTCTCCACAATAGGTTTCAACTTCATTCCATTCTCATTTCCTGTGGTCCTTTACATCCTCTAATCACCCCGTTGCAATTTATTCTCCTAGAGTTCCCAGTAAGCCCATTTCCACCTGATGGCATTCTGCACCTGCCTCAGAGCTCTCTGTCTGCATTCTGTATTGAGGATTCCAACAGAGTCCAAAAATTTTATTCATTTCCGCAGTGGCTAACTCTCTGACATTTGTCTCTTAAAGCTCAGAATATTCTCCTCATTCATATTCACTATGATTTTTTCATGGACTCCACGTGTAGGCTGCCCTCTGTACTCAGATGAGATGAGGTTTTGAGAGCCATCAGGCATCAGCCTTCGCCTCCAGGAGGGGTGTATGCTTGTCAGCGCACTGACCCGCATCCACGCTGTGGGGGCTGTTAGTGCGCTGAAACTCCACTAACCTCAGGCACTTTCCCAGGCACAGCAGGTCTTCACCTGATGGAGCCGCCTGCCCTTAGTCAGGAGGAGGACATGGTGGCTTCCCCCTGACTCTACTACTTGTTTCTTCCTTTTGCTTTTGTACTTTAAATGAATGGACTTTATTAAGTCTGTCATTCTCAGCATACTCTAACTCACTAGACTTTTAGCTCCAGGATGGCTAGGGCCCACCTCGAATAGACTTTGACATGTACACACTAACCTTAAACTAGCGATCTGTGTTGTCTATCTTCAACCCCTATTCCATGCTCTTTATGCAATTCAGTCAGACTGTCATCCCCATCACTGTTCTAAAACAATTCACAACTTACCCATGACCTTCCTTCACAAAGGTCAATCCACTAATCAATTCTTAGCCTTGTCTTGCCTGACACACGGAGCATCTGACACAACTGGTCTTAGTCTCCCTTTTGAAATGCTTAATTGCCTTTGAGAAAACTCTACCTGCTCGTTTCTCTTCTCAAGCTGTCTATTCCTCTCAATCCCTTTTGCATTTGCCATCGTATCACTGACTGCTTAGTTCTGGAGTAGTCTGGACTCAGGGCATAGCCTTTCACTCTTCTCCATATACACTCATCTCTAGCATCACCAGTCTCGAGGATTTAAGGGCTTCCCTGGTGGCTCAGTGGGTAAAGAAATCCACCTGCAATGCAAGAGACCTGGGTTTGATCCCTGGATTGGGAAGATCCCTGGAGGAGGGCATGGCAACCCACTCCAATATTCTTGCCTGGAGAATCCCCATGGACAGAGGAGCCTGGCGGGCTACAGTGTATGGTGTTATGAGTTGGACATGACTGGGTGACTAAGCACAGCACAGGATTTAAATATAATTTATACACATATACTAATTTATATCTACCCTGAGTGCTCCCCTGAATGGCAGATTCATTAGTCCAACTGCCTGTACAATATCTTTATTTCAATAGTCAATAAGCATAACAAACTATCTGCATCTGTAACAGGAATGACTATTTCCATAACAGCAATGACTATTTTCTCCCTCATCTCTGACCCTAAAACTCCTCTGCTTCTTGGTTAATGGCTTAATTAGTCTGCTCACGTTGCCATAACAAAATACCATAGATTGAGTGACTTAACAGAATTCATTCCTCACAGTTCTGGACACTGGGAAGTCCAAGATCAAAGTGCCAGTTGATTCCATTTCTGGTGAGGATATTCTTCCTGGGAGACAGGCAGCTACCCCCTTGCTGCTTCCACACATGACAGAAAAATAAGGAGCTCCAGAGTCTTTTTCTTTTTTGAAAGGATACCGGTTTTATGGGATCAGGGCTCCACCCTTATGATCTCACTTGTTTAACCTTAACCTCCTCTTTAAAGGCACTAGTTCCAATGCAGTCACTTAGGGGTTAAGTTAAGGCTTTCAAATATGAATTTCAAGAAGACACAATTCAGTCTGTGACAATGACATTTTCGTTCTTTCTGGTTGCTCAAGCAAAATACCTTAAATGTCCTCAACTTCTTTTTTCTTTCTTTCACAAAGTGAAATCACTCAGTCGTGTCCAACTCTTTGCGACCCTATGGACTGTAGCCTACCAGGTTCCTCCGTCCATGGAATTTCTAGGCAAGAATACTGGAGTAGGTTGCCATTTCCTTCTCCAGGGGATCTTCTGCACCCAGGGATTGAAACTGGGTCTCCTGCATTGTAGGCAGATGCTTTACTACATGCAATTTATCAACAAGGACTGCCTGCCTAACCCTTAGTATATTTCCAAGTTTGCAACCTTCTCACTACTGTGCCTACTACTCCAGCTACCAAAGTTCTTTCCCTGAGAACAACCCCCTGGCTGGCCTGCTTGTGCCACTCTCTCTACTGTTTCTTCATAAGTCAGCAGCTGGAAGTAACTATTTTCAAATATAAGTGGAATTGTAGCATCCTACTCAACTCTATCCAAGGACTTCTCATCTCATTCAAAGTCAAGTCCTTACAGTGAGCTCTGTCACATGCTACCGTTCAGCTGCCTGTACTTCTTAGATCTCAGTCCTACCAACCTTGTCCTTGATTATTGCTCTAGCCACACTGGCCTCCTCATTGCTCTTCCTGAACATGCCAACCAACCTTCCACCTCAAGGGTCATTGATAGTCTGAACCATCTTCCAGAAACATCTTTATTACTAAAATTCCCTGGGTATCACACCCTAAGGGATCTCTTTATATCACTACATAAAAAGACTAATACCTGGCATTTCCTTTTCTCCTTACCATCTTTGCTTCCCCAGCATGGATACTATCTTGTCTATTTGTTATCTTATCCCACAGTTAGGATGCAATCTCCATAAAGTCATGATTGATTTTTGTCTTATTGATGACTTTATCTGCATGACCTAGAGTACATGGCACACAGTCGATGCTTCATAAATAATGAGGACTAATACATATATCAGAGAGGTCAGTTCAGTTCAGTGTCTCAGTCGTGTCCGACTCTTTGCGACCCCATGAATCGCAGCACGCCAGGCCTCCCTGTCCATCCCCAACTCCCGGAGTTCACTCAGACTCATGTCCATCAAGTCGGTGATGTAGCTGGCCACAATTCTGGCTGGCACAAATCTGGAAACAAAGAGTTGCCCCACAACATTTTTGATCAGGTCGTCTTTCATAAGAGGCACACAGTGGAAGTTGCATGAGGCAGAGTAAGCTAGAATGGTAGAGTTTCTTCCGTCCAATTCATCTAATGTTTTTCCCCCTCTTTTTTTTTATGATCCTTATAGTGGAAAATGGGGACCTGATTCATAAGGTGCTGCTAGTCATTTGCAATTTTAATGTAGAAACTGAAAAGAGAAAAACTTAACTGAGGTGACGTACTGTTCTGTTCTGGGTCTTGGATGTGAGAGGGGTAGTAAAGATGGCAGGAGTCGAGGGCACACTTTCAGTCCTTTCTGCTGAAGAAAGAGTTGGAGAGCAATGATAAGAGGATTCAAAGTGATGAAGCCAGATGTCAGGTTTAGCTGGGGAACACCACTGTTCCACTGTTTCTGAAAAGCAGGGTCCTCTGAATCCAATACAGAAAATCAATTATTTTGGTGCTACTTCCTGGAAAGTGTGAGGGAAATGACTTGCTTTGCTTTGGGGATGGCTTTAAGTGAAGGTACAGTTCAGTTCAGTTCAGTTGCTCAGTCGTGTCTGACTCTTTGCAACCCCATGAATCGCAGCACACCAGGACTCCCTGTTCATCACCATCTCTCGGAGTTCACTCAGACTCACATCCACCAAGTCAGTGATGCCATCCAGCCATCTCATCCTCTGTTGTCCCCTTCTCCTCCTGCCCCCAATCCTTCCCAGCATCAGAGTCTTTTCCAGTGAGTCAACTCTTCACACGAGGTGGCCAAAGTACTGAAGTTTCAGCTTTAGCATCATTCCTTCCAAAGAAATCCCAGGTTGATCTCCTTCAGAATGGACTGGTTGAATCTCCTTGCAGTCCAAGGGACTCTCAAGAGTCTTCTCCAACACCGCAGTTCAAAAGCATCTATTCTTCGGTGCTCAGCCTTCTTCACAGTCCAACTCTCACATCCATACATGACCGCTGGAAAAACCATAGCCTTGACTAGACGGACCTTAGACAGCAAAGTAATGTCTCTGCTTTTGAATATGCTATCTAGGTTGGTCATAACTTTTCTTCCAAGGAGTAAGCGTCTTTTAATTTCATGGCTGCAGTCACCATCTGCAGTGATTTTGGAGCCCCTCAAAATAAAGTCTGACACTGTTTCCACTGTTTCCCCATCTATTTCCCATGAAATGATGGGACTGGATGCCATGATCTTCGTTTACTGAATTGAGCTTTAAGCCAATTTTTTCACTCTCCTCTTTCCCCTTCATCAAGAGGCCCTTTAGCTCCTCTTCACTTTCTGCCATAAGGGTGGTGTCATCTGCATATCTGAGGTTATTGATATTTCTCCCGGCAATCTTGATTCCAGCTTTTGCTTCATCCAGTCCAGCGTTTCTCATGTTGTACTCTTCATAGAAGGTAAATAAGCAAGGTGACAATATACAGCCTTGATGTACTCCTTTTCTTATTTGGAACCAGTCTGTTGTTCCATGTCCAGTTCTAACTGTTGCTTCCTGACCTGCATACAGATTTCTCAAGAGGCAGGTCAGGTGGTCTGGTATTCCCATCTCTTTCAGAATTTTCCACAGTTTATTGTGATCCACACAAAGGCTTTGGCATAGTCAATAAAGCAGAAATAGATGTTTTTCTGGAACACTTTTGCTTTTTCTATGATCTAGCAGATGTTGGCAATTTGATCTCTGGTTCCTCTGCCTTTTCTAAAACCAGCTTGAGTACAGGTTTGCTTTATGTTTTTAGAAAGGGAAAACCATGACCATGGCAAACTAACCAGGAAGAGCTTTTGTGCTGTTCTCCTTTAATGTAAATAGAACCAAGTTACTGCAGTCCACTTTCAGCCTGCAGTCTAGTGTCAATAGCTCACAAATCGCTGAAGATAGGTGCCTATGAATCTTCTCTGGAAGCTGGATTTGTGGAAAAGTGTTAGTACATTTAGAAGACTGATTATGATTTTTCCATCTCCCCCTGAAAAAATGCATACAACAGAAGAGTGCAGTGATCAAAGCAAACATCTATCGCAGCCCCAGAACAGACGCTAAGAGACAGGAAGAAGAAAAGAGTAAAATGTAGAAAAGAGTAAAATGTAACTAAAGTGTTTTGATTAAACAGCAACAACAAATGTAGCCTACACCGTCTTTTATTTTTTAACAAACAAATTTTTAGTGAAGAATAGTTTTGTTTTGTTTTCTCATTGTGTGCTAGAGGAGACTAGTGGGCTACACTCCATGGGTTACAGACTCAGACACCACTGAGTGGCTGAGCATATAGCTGATTTACAATCAGCAAACTAAGTCAGTTACATGAATTTTTTTCAGATTTTTTCCATTACGATATTGAAAATAGTTCCCTGTGCTATACAGTAGGCCCTTGCTTATGTGTACTGTAATCTATAGTAGTGTGTATCTTCTAATCCAAAATTCCTAATTTATCCCTTATCCCACCTCTCCCCTTTGGTAACCTTACATTTGTTTTCTATGCCTTTGAGTCTATTTCTGTTTTGTAATTATTTATGAAATTATTTATTTCATTTTGTGTCAATATTTAGATTTCACATATAGGTAACATCATATGATATCTGTCTTTCTCTCTCTGACTTACTGTACTTAGTACAATGATCTCTAGGTCCATCTATGTTGCTGCAAATGGCATTATTTCGTTCTTTTCCATGAATAACATCTCATTTTATACACTACATTTTCTTTATCCATTCATCTGTCTGTGGACACTTAGGTTGCTTCCATGTCTTGGCTATTGTAAATAATGCTGCTTATTATTTATTTACATTTGGATGTATGCATCTTTTCTAATTAGAGTTTTCATCTTTTCCAGATATTTGCCCAGAAGTGGGATTGTTGGAGCTTATGGTAACTCTCTTTCTAATTTTTTAAGGAACATCCATACTGTCCTCCATAGTTAGTCTTCTCTGTCTTTAGAGGCACATGACTTACCTGATTAGTTAATCTTGCCTCTAGCTTCCTGAATATATCTTTAAGTACAGCAGAAAAGGATGGCAAATTTTGATTATTGAGAATATTCCCGCCAAAAATGTAGATGTTCAAATATTTGTTGAATAAAAAAGGAATAAATACATTTTACATTTATTTCACATCTAGTAATTGCATCCCTACTTTTCCCCACCTGCAGGCCATAGTCCACCTCCATTTCCAGAATCAGTCACTATTTGGTCCACCATGCTTTTTACCTGTTTATTTGCCCTCTATCATATTCTTAAAATATAAAGCCCATTAAAAATCAATTAGTGTAGCCCGTCATATTTTACTATACAGAAAAATTATGTATTATTCCCTTTGATCAGAAATGTACTTGATAAAATTTAACACCCACTCATATTAAAACATTACATAAAATATCATTTGATGGATATACACTTAACATAGTATTATTTACCTTAGTCCCCAAATCGACACCCTACATAATGAAAAACAATACATGTGGTTTTTTTTTCCACTGTCATTTTTTTCCACTGAAATTAGAAAAAAGACAAGAATGCCCAAGATCTCCTGTATTATTTAACATGACATTGAAGGCATTATTAGCCAATACAATGAAACCAAAGGAAGTCATCAGGAACATAAGGTCTGGAAAGTAATATGTAAATCAGTGGTTATTTACTAATGATATAGTAATAAATCAGGGAAATCCTCCCTTCTCCTTTGTACTCTGCTGCTCCTACCCAGTGCTGTCAGGATAACCACACTAGGCTTGCTTCTTTTGAGAAAACCATCAAAGAGATGCCACTTTGCTGCTAAGCCCTAACTGCCTGCCTATCTGAAGTTAAACTTGCTTCCCCTAAACTGAAGGCTATGGTGCGTTCCCTTGATTGCAGTTTGACATTTAACTTTTGTGAGTAGACATCTGCCAGTCAATACATACATACATATATATATATATGAAACACAAATGGTGAAAGGTAAGATTTCCAGATCTTCCCTCCAAAAACTTAATATCAGATGCATCACAACTGGTGTTCAAAAGCTCTGTGTTGCTGCTGTAACAAATCACCACAAACTTAATGGCTTAAAAAACCACCAGTACACTGTATTACTGTTCTAGAGGGAGGAAGCATGAAACGAGAAGCTCGGCCTGACCTCAGCATCTTAGCCAGTCTGTGCGCCTTCCTGTGGCTCTGGGGGAAAGCCTCTGTCTCGCCGTCTCCAGCTTCTCTAGGCTGCCTGCACTCCTTGATTCATGGCTCTTTTCTCCATCTTCACAGCCAGCAGGTGTGGGCAGGCTCATTTTCATGCTGCCCGCTCTTTGGTTGTCTCTCTATACTGCCTCCCTCTTTCACCTGTAAGAACTCTTACATGGACACACCTGGATAATCCAGGATGATCTGCCCATCTGGAGATCAGCTGATCAGCAATCTTAATTCTGTCTGCAACTTTAATTCCCTTGTTCATGTAACCTATGAAGCAACTTAGCATGCACCAAGCACCAACATACTCACAGATCCCGGAATTAGGACATGGACGTCTTTGGAGGACTATTTTTCTGCCTACAGCATATGGTTAGATGACACAGCCCCAATTTTACAAATTGAGAAAGCTTCATCCGAGCATGGATTAGAATAAAATACTCCTGTCTCTCAGACCAGAATAATCTTCACATAGCAGACTCAATACACTTTATATAACTTTAGTCCTCCCCTAGTAAAAATGAATACTGCTCCATTTACCCCATTTATAAAGTTTAATAGATAGATTAAACTTTCTAATCTAAAATAGTGTATCTAATAGGTAGATACACCATTTAGAAAGCATAATACACACTATAGACATGCATGTTACCTTTTAAATTCAAAACTTATTACCCAATACTGTTTTTAGTGTATAGTGTCATGAAGGGAGAAGGCAATGGCACCCCACTCCAGTACTCTTGCTGGAAAATCCTGTGGACGGAAGAGCCTGGTGGGCTGCAGTCCATGGGGTCACGAAGAGCAACCTGACTGAGTGACTTCACTTTCACTTTTCACTTTCATGCATTGGAGAAGGAAATGGCAACCCACTCCAGTGTTCTTGCCTGGAGAATCCCAGGGACGGGGGAGCCCGGTGGGCCACCGTCTATGGGATCGCACAGAGTTGGACACGACTCAAGCGACTTGGCGGCAGCAGCGTCACGAAGATGACAGCGAAAGCAAATTATGCGATTGAGATTTTAACGAATATTTCTGCCAGTGAAACTTGAAAATCTGAGCACTGATGTGAGAAGCATGTTGTTCTCTTATTAAACATACATTGAACTTGACCACATCTAAAGGGACTTCCTGTCACAACACTGAAACTTGATGTTTGATCTTCAGGTTCAAATTTCAGCTGACACACTGCAGTTACCCCATTTTTGAAAACTAATAAGTGTCTGAGATTCTTTTTCTGGGAAAGGTCGGCAGTCAGTATTATCATTAAGTGACACCTCTCTCTTTTTTGTGAGGCAGCAGAGGTTGGAAGCACAGAAATCAGGGAAACCAAAGAGGTCAACACCTTTATCAGCATGACATTCAGGGACTGCCTGACAAAAGAGAGTCCAGTGATTTGTTCTCTTCTGTTTTGACTCCAGGAAAAAAGGTGCTGTCAACCTCATTTAGAGGGGTATTCCACATTTCTATTTATTAGGTGCTCTTTTCACTCAATTTTCCTATTTTACTACAACCCAGTACCCTTGGTTTTTATCTTTCGCTGCCATTCCTACATAGTCAACTGAACTTACCCAGATAATTTTGATCCATGGAAAGAACAAATTAGCTCCTATATTCTCCAAAGAGGTGCTCAGCCTCTTTGGAGAAAGATGATACAGGCAGAGAAGGAAATTAAAAGGCTGACACTGTGATGGAGCCAGAAAGCTTGAGGTTAAGAAGAAACAGGGGATTGTCATCTCAAGAATAACCTGCTCATTCTTGCTGTGGTGTTGACTGAGGTTCAATACCTAAGAATCCCTGAAAATTTCAGGCTTTCTTAGTTCTGGACATTTCCAGGGAGGATGATAGTTGTGGGTAGGGAGGACTAAAAGGATACGGCTGGACTCCTGGGAAAGAGTCAATTCCATGTAATTCTATTGCAAATTGTGAGTTTCTTTCTTGCCACTGATGATATGGAAATCATAATATATGGCCACTATACTTCAAAACCTTAAACTATAAATTTGTTCTTAAAAATTTGCATTGTGTGGCAATGGCTCTTAACGAAATTTATTGTGATGGTCTTTTCTCAATATGTACAAATATCAAATTATTATATAATACACCTAAAACTAATATAAAGTTATAGGTCAATTATATTACAATTTTTATATACACAGTGGGGCCTTGAATAATACATAGTTTGGAGCATCAACACTCTGTGCAGCTGAAAATTTTTATATAACTTACAGTCGGTCCTCTCTACACATGATTCCTCTATACCTATGGTTCCATATTTGTAGATGCAACCAACCTCAGACTGTGTAGTATTCATGGTATTTCCTACTGAAAAAAATCTGGGTGTAAGTGGACCCATGAAGTTCAATCTTGCATTGCTCAAATGTCAAGGCATTTGTAATGTTAGGAAAAACAAAGGAAAGAAGACATTAATTTCATTAATTTATTTAATGAATTTAATTTATTTATTTATTTATTTAATTTCATTAATTAACTGTGAGTTAAAGTGAAACTCATAGTGAAATTAAGGAATGAATTAAGGAAGGGACAGGGAGCTGGAACACTTTCATATTTAAAAAAATAAAATTATTTGAGGATGATAATGTTTTGTTCCTCATTTTAATCTTAGTTCTTCAGCAGTGTAGGGAGTCTTGAGTGTAATACTAAGAAATTTGATATTTTTTCCTCTATCTGATGTAGAATTATCATTTAGTGGGAAATAGATGGGGAAACAGTGGAAACAGTGTCAGACTTTATTTGGGGGAGCTCCAAAATCACTGCAGATGGTGACTGCAGCCATGAAATTAAAAGATGTTTACTCCTTGGAAGAAAAGTTATGACCAACCTATACAGCATATTCAAAAGCAGAGATATTACTTTGCTGACTAAGGTCTGTCTAGTCAAGGCTATGGTTTTTCCAGTGGTCATGTATGGATGTGAGAGTTGGACTGTGAAGAAGGCTGAGCACCGAAGAATTGATGCTTTTGAACTGTGGTGTTGGAGAAGACTCTTGAGAGTCCCTTGGACTGCGAGGAGATCCAACCAGTCCATTCTGAAAGAGATCAGCCCTGGGATTTCTTTGGAAGGAATGATGCTAAAGCTGAAACTCCAGTACTTTGGCCACCTCATGCAAAGAGCTGACTCATTGGAAAAGACTCTGATACTGGGAAGGATTGGGGGCAGGAGAAGAAGAAGACGACAGAGGATGAGATGGCTGGATGGCATCACAGACTCGATGGACGTGCGTCTGAGTGAACTCCGGGAGATGGTGATGGACAGGGAGGCCTGGCGTGCTGCAATTCATGGGGTCACAAAGAGTCGAACATGACTGAGCAACTGAACTGAACTGAACTGAACTGAAACTGAAGAAAAAAAGGACTTGGTAGTCATTTAAACTTTGGTTTGAGAATCACTGAGGGAGATGTCAAAAGGCATTTAACTATCTTTAGTCTTAACACTCTTGTTAGAAAAGGTAGCAGGAAAAGGTGTCAGATTATAGACTTGTTTTGTCAATAAGATAAGAAAATACTCAGATGTTTGGAAACATCCAGCATGAATCATGCAAATCTAAGGATTTCAATAAATGATAGCAACTCCATTCCTTGTTCTCTTTCTGCTTCCCTTGCTTCTTCCATTTTCCTTTCTAATGGAACATCAATAAAGATATTAAACAGAAATGTAATTAAGAAGACAATATCATTTGGACTATCACAGGCCCCACCTTACTTGCTTCACCACCTCCATTCACTCAGCTCTCATCAAGATATCCCACCCTACTTCCAATATTCACTCCTTATTCCACATTACCATTTCAAAGATGGTATATGGATATCCTAGTGAAGAATGAGGAGGCGTTAGACTTAGGGTCCTGCTTATGAATCCAAGTAATAACAGATTATAGAAAATAAGTTTAATTAGAACCTCAGGGACAGTCAGATGTGAAAGAGACAAGCATTAATTGGGTAGGAAATAACCTGTAAGAATCTTAAGATCATGTCAAACTTGAGATCTTGGTTTAAATGTCTTATTTCACTGAGCAGATAACTGAAACCCAGAGGTCAGGCCAGGATTCAAACTCAGACTGCTAAAGCAAGAGTATGCTCATTTACACAGGTGTTTTACAATGTGATGGTGGACCACCGGGGCAAATGATGTGGATGCCCCACAGATGTTGGTTTCAGTTAAGCCTGAAACCAAATGTACAAAGTCTGGAGCAACTCTCCCAAAGTTAGAGAAGTATTCAGTGAAAGTCACATGTGAAATAAATTGTTTTCCTCTTCCATCTGCTTGTTGTATCCTCTGCACGACTTCTTTAAATGTTCTCTTTTATCATATTCTGTACTGTGAACAAAATTCTGTTTGTGAACAATTTTGTGATGGGTGTAACCTCATTTTAGTCACTCACTGATAGTCATTCATTCATCCTTCACTTTTTCAGTTTTATGAATTACCATATTATCTTCCACTGGAGAAAGCAATGGCACTCCACTCCGGTACTCTTGCCTGGAAAATCCCATGGACAGAGGAGCCTGGTGGGCTGCAGTCCGTGGGGTCGCGAAGAGTCCGACACGACTGAGCGACTTCACTTTCAATTTTCACTTTCTACTTTCATGCATTGGAGAAGGAAATGGCAACCCACTCCAGTGTTCTTGCCTGGAGAATCCCAGGGATGGGGGAGCCTGGTGGGCTGCTGTCTATGGGGTCGCAGGGTCGGACATGACTGAAGCAACTTAGCAGCAGCAGCAGCAGCTTCCACTGGAGCTGAGGCCTGGGTTTTCCTAAGTTTCATAAATAAACTGCTCTGCTGTATGAACAGAGTCTGACTAAATTCTGATTGATCAAGCCACTTGTGGTTTGAGAGGTAGAAAACATATGGATTTCATGTGCTCTGAAGACCATCTAACAGCTTTTATGTATTTCACATGAATGTTTGGCAATGTGTCTTTCTTTGTGTGTGTGTGTGTGTCTGTTTATTTTTTAATATAAATTTATTTATTTTAATTGAAGGTTAATTACTTTACAATATTGTATTGGTTTTGCCATATATCAACATGAATAAGCCACAGGTATACACGTGTTCCCCATCCTGATTACCCCTTCCTCCACCCTCCCCGTATCATCCCTCTGGGTCATCCCAGTGCACCAGCCCCAAGCATCCAGTATCATGCATTGAACCTGGACTGGTGATTCATTTCATATATGATATTATACATGTTTCAATGCCATTCTCCCAAATCATCTCACCCTCTCCCTCTCCCACAGAGTCCAAAAGCCTGTTTTATACATCTGTGTCTCTTGCTGTCTCCCATACAGGGTTATTGTTACCATCTTTTTAAATTCCATATATATGCATTAGTATACCATATTGGTGTTTTTCTTTCTGGCTTACTTCACTCTGTATAATAGGCTCCAGTTTCATCCACCTCATTAGAACTGATTTAAATGAGTTCTTTTAATGGCTGTGTCTTTCAACAGATTCTGCAATTCAATACCTTTAGAAGCAACATCTTCCCTTAGGATGACCAAGGCAGGAAAAGAGAAATTGAGATTCTTGTTAAAGACTGCTTCCTTACAAATTTCTGTTCTACTCCTTAACAGCTGTTGCTGCTGCTGCTAAGTCACTTCAGTCATGTCTGACTCTGTGCGACCCCACAGACGGCAGCCCACCAGGCTCCGCCGTCCCTGGGATTCTTCAGGCAAGAACACTGGAGTGGGTTGTCATTTCCTTTTCCAATGTATGAAAGTGAAAAGGAAAAGTGAAGTCACTCAGTCATGTCTGACTCTTCGTGACCTCATGTACTGCGCCTACCAGGCTCTTCCGCCCTTGGGATTTTCCAGGCAAGAGTACTGGAATGGGTTGCCACTGCCTTCTCTAGCCCTAGACAAATCACTAGTATTTCTAAGCCTCAGTTGCCTCATCTGGACGTAATAACTGTACCTACCTCATAGGGATTTTTTTCAGAATCAAATCTGATAATACATGTCAAATACTTAATGTAGTCTCTGGCTTATCTAAGCATTTCACAAACATTGGCTATCAACATCATCATCATTATGATAAGTGGCTAAAATCCATATTATTTTTATTATGCTAATTACAAGTCTGCACTTATAAAGATGAAATAGGAACATAAAATTTTGCAGTGATGAAATGCCTCAAGTTTACATGTAAGTCAGGAGGTGTTCACTGTAGTGTGGTTAGCAAATTTTGCACATGTAATGGTTTTCTCTCATGGTGGCAAGTCTTGTAGCTTAGTTCATTTAGCACTGATTTTCAGTTATACCACCCTCCACCATAGGAGGTAAGGGAACTAAATCTTTATTTTCCCTGCCAGTTGATGAAGTTGAAATAGAAGACTTCTAGGAAGAGCTTCATTTTCCAAATAGAAAGGCAAAAGAATAAGCTCTCTTAAAATCTAGATCTTGGTTTTTAAAGCCAGTCTCCAGTAAAAGACCAGAGCTCCTTAGGTAAAGGGCTTATTCTAAGACAGGGACAGGGACTACACTAGAAAAGCTGGGAGCATATTGTGCCAGAAAGTAAGGAAGTACTCCAAACAACAACAGCAGGCCAGGGTTGGGGGGCGTGTGTCAAAGGGACATAGGAACTGACTGAAGGAGCTCACACCAGTAGCCAAAGCTAAAACAATTTGAGAAAACAAGGACACAAAGTAAAACTGGACTCTAACCCAAAGCATCAGATAAATGTCCGTAGACCTACATGAAGATTAATAAAGGCTTCACAATACAAACGAATGGGAGGAAAGAGACAATTCTCTTAGGCAGAATCCCAAATAATGCCACTTATGCTTTCAGAGATAGGCTTTCTTCCATAAGTATTTACATATATATTTATTATTACTATTATTCATGACAGTAACCACGATGCAGCCCTGAGACTGGCCCCAGCTCAGCCCAGTTCTCACGTTGAATCTGTCTGCTCCACCAAGGCACAGTTGCAGAGCCATTTCTCTCTGTACTTCCTCCATGCATCCGTGACCAGGGCCCACCCTCTCTCTTATAGATGAAGAAGAAATCAAGGACACTGCGTGTGGCTGTTTCACAGGGTAAACTGGGCAAGGGCCAAGCAAAGGTTTAAGGGAGACATGGGTATTCATCCAGCTGAAGTGTCCACAGGCAAATCCTGGCTGTGCTTTGGACGCTAATGAAAGTGTCATGACCGAGCCCCTCAAGGTGGGACAAGAACAGTGCTCACTCGGGAGGAGCTGAGTCTTCCTGGAATACTGATCCCACTCGCGCTATAGAGTGCTTCCAGTTCCGGTGCCTCATCTGGGGTCACACAGTTCCTTCCGCCTTTGCGCATTTTCTGCTCCCCCTTCTGCTCAACAAAGCCTAGAGAAATTACTTTCTCATCTCACAGATGGAAACCCTCCTTATCTTCGTATATTCTAGATCTGTTGTAAATGCCGCGAATTATTTCTATTGAGTACCAAGATTTAGGACTTTGAATCTCAAAACCATTGTTCTTCTGCCATGTCCTTTATCCAAGACACTTAATAAACAGCCTAGCTTAAAGAGAAACAAGTGTTGATAGAACTGGAAATAAAAATCATGATCAGAAATATCCGCCTCAATCTCTCTCTTTCCTCTTTTCCTCCCTCCAGCCCTTTGAAGCATCCATATAGTCCAAAGATCATAATGCAAGATAGAAAGTTCCAAGTGCCTCAAGGCATGTACAGGGGAAATGGGAGGCAGATGACAGAGGGAGCATTGTCAGTTTTTAGATACACCTTGAAGGATGGGAATTTGAACATGCAAGACTTTGAAAAGTACATTCTTGGCAGAAAGAGCAGCTTGGAACTAGGGAGAGGGCACGAGGTACCTGTTCAAGCAACCATGGCTTGGCCAGTTTGTTTGGGGCACAGGCCTGATTATATAGGGCTTCAAATACGAGACAAAGAAGTTTGGACTTTGCTGGACAGTGTTAGGACCTGTTGAAGGTGTCAGAGCAGAGGAGAAACATAATAGAAATGATGCTGTGTAAAATGTGCCACCAATTATCTAAAAGACAAGAATTGAAAATGGAAACAGCAAGAATGATTATTAACCAGGTGAGAAACTACAAGGGCCTAAACTAGGACAATGGCCACCCGAGACAATATTACAAGTGTTTGCTCAGAGCTGAACACATAGCTTCAAGTTTTATCCAGATTGCTTTATTAAACCCTTATCATAAGACAATGAGTTATATTATTATTACCCTACTTTACAGATAAAGAGACTACAACTAAGGTTGAATGACAATCTTTGGGACAGTCCTGGGTGATATCTCTTTCCGTAGAGTAATTTTGAGGTAGCTGCTCTCCCAGAGGGCCACCCATCAATTCGTTTCCTCCGGGATGTACCATTCCTCCATGTGGAGGTGGAATCTGTTCATCCTTCCTCTTTGGCCAATAGAATGTAGCAGATGTGACACTTGGCCACTGTAGGCATCACTTTAGGGTTGACTTGCAATAGTCACCTATGTTTTGTAAAATACTCATTTGTGCAGAAGTCCTGTCTCAGAACTGAGCCACCATGCTATAAGATACCCACGCCACATGGAGGCCACGTACAAGTTCTTGGGTTGACAGTTCAGTGGAGCTCCTGTCAATACCAAGCACCAACTGCCAGAGGTATGAGAGGATCATCTTGGACATTCAGCCCAGCTGAATCTTCAGATGACACAACCCCAGACAACAACCACACAAAATATCACATGAGAATTGTCCAGCCAATCCTGGGCAACACCGAGAATCATGAGAGCTACTTAATTTCTGTTTTAAATCTCTAAATTTTAGGGTGATATATTCCATGCTGCTAAGTTGCTTCAGTCGTGTCCGACTCTGTGCAACCCCATAGACGGCAGCCCACCAGGCTGCCCATCCCTGAGATTCTCCAGGCAAGAACACTGGAGTGGGTTGCCATTTCCTTCTCCAATGCATGAAAGTGAAAAGTGAAAGTGAAGTCACAGTCATGTCTGACTCTAATGACCCCATGGACTGCAGCCTACCAGGCTCCTCCGTCCGTGAGATTTTTCCAGGCAAAAGTACTAGAGTGGGGTGCCATTGCCTTCTCCAGATATATTCCATAGCAGTAGATAATAAAAACAATTATTAGTGGTAACTTTTTGCTCACTGTGGACAATGTACTGTATGGTTAACCTACGTATGGGAAGCACAAATAACTGGTACAGCCAGAACTCAAACCCAGTTAACTCTAAGCTTCACTACCTAAGAAAGGAAATGATGTAGGGGTGTAAATTTCCGGGGAACATACGGTGTTTCATTAATCTCTTCACACTCCAGATTACCAGACATTTTGTAAGTGTTGAATGTAAAAATGTTTATAAGGGAGTAATTATGTAAATGAATAGGTTAAAGGTTGGATGACAGTCAGCTTCCCTTAGCTAGCTGGTAAGACAGTTGGGGAGACCATCCTCCACATTCCTCTATAACACACTTTTGCAGAAAAAAAAAGCCAGTGGATACATTAATCAGTTCACCACATGGCCCCATTACCTTTTCTTCAGCCTAATCCTTAAACATTGTGGGGAGGAAAGGGCAAGCAAAAAAGTACAGGATAAAACTTGGTATGAGGTTTTAGTAAACTCCAGGGTAGATTATTTTGAAAGAATGATAAATTTTTTTTTCCTGAAATAGAAATTATGCCAAGGTTTTGTAATAATTCAGGCCTTCCTCAAGCACGTCTCTTATGAATTTTAACATTAGCATTCTTGGTGCAGCTTAACTGCAAGTAATGCTTTCTTTCTCTCTTTAACTCCATTCTTCTCCTAGAGCTCATTAAAAGCTGTCACTCCTCTAATGATTCCTGGGCTGCAAGTTAGACTTATTAGTGCGCAAGGAGCACTAGCTGCCTAAATGTCAGATCTATTTACCCACTGAAAGTGCTGCTGCTGGTGAGGCATTTGTCTTCTGCGGATGTGCTTACTGTGGCTGGTTAATTCCATTCTCCCTGATGGGAAACTGGCCTCCTGAATCCAAAGCTATTTTTAGGCCAACCAGGCTTCAGCGTGGAGAACTGCACCCTGGGTCATGCAACATCCCAGTGTGTTTTTAACTGAAGGAAGGATTATTGATGTTGCCACAAGGCCTTTCAACTGAGCAGGCACAGACCTGTGTTTCATTTATCCACATGTTTCCAGTGCTTGTCACAGTGTCTGCAGCCCAGGTAACTGTCCAGTAAAGGTTCCTCTACTTTAGCCTCACTTTCGTCCCTTCTTTCCAAGTGATCTATTCCTATTTAATCAGTGTTTGAAATTCCGTAATTTCACCTTTTTAATGATTCTCAAATCCAGCCGCTCTCAGCTCCATTTTCTTTCTTGTTACCAGGGTCCAGGCCACCATTCTCCCTAGACTGAATTCTTGGACAGTCTTCTAATTAATATCCTCTTCCTCCATCCATTCTCCCCATTGATACCAAAGGAAAGTGACATGCTGCCTACAGCACTTCAAGAACTCCCCTTTGTCCCTCTTAAACAGAAAAAATTAAATCTAAAATCTTCACTATTCATTCAAGGTCCTTCTTAATCTGGTCCCTCAATTATTTATTATCTTATTTCTTACTCAGCATCTCTAGCCAAACTATAGTCCAATCAAGCCAGACTCCTCATTGCCAGAGAACTTGATGCTCTTTCCTTTATTGTGTCACATTGCATGATTCTTCCTGACCCTGGAGCAGTCTTCCTGCCATTTTGGTTTGCCAAAATTCTACTATTTGTTTATGACCCAGTGAAAACGGTTTCAATATTCTCAAATTCTTTTCTACATCATCTTTCTTGTTTAAATGAATTGTTCCTTCCTGCGTTCCTGCATTGCACTCTGTTTATTCTATTAACACAGCCAGGAAGGCATCTGGGTGAAAAGCCCAAATCTGGAGTCTGCCTGCTAATTTTGGAGCCCAGACTCTGCCACTTACTGGCCTGGTAAACTTGAGCAAATTATGTATCTGTCTTTCTCAGTTTCCTCATCTGTAAAATGGGAATAAGCACAGTACAAAAATTGTAGGAGTGCTATGTCAGTTAAATGACTTAATTGTCTGATACACTGAAAGTGTTCTGTAAGCATTTCTTCAAATTAAAAAAAAATAGCAAGTGAGGCAGTGGAAGAACAGTGAAATCTTAAGTCACTGGTTGCTGCTGCTGTTGAGTCACTTCAGTCATGTCCGACTCTGTGCGACCCCATAGACTGCAGCCCACCAGGCTCCCCTGTCCCTGGGATTCTCCAGGCAAGAACACTGGAGTGGGTTGCCATTTCCTTCTCCAGTGCATGAAAATGAAAATGAAAAGTGAAGTCACTCAGTCTTGTCCAACTCTTCACGACCCCATGGACTGCAGCCTACCAGGTTTCTTCATCCATGGGATTTTCCAGGCAAGAGTACTGGAGTGGGTTGCCATTGCCTTCCCCAAAATCACTGGATAGTGGTTCTCAAAGTGTGGTCCAGAAGTACCACCTTCCTCACCTGGAACTGGCTAGAAATACAAATGATCCAATCTCACCCTAGAACAACTAAATCAGAAACATTGATCATGGACCCAATAATGTATGTTTAATAGGCTCTCTGGACAATACTGAAGCCCAGGCAAGTTTGAGAACCATCCTATAGCTGATCTCTAAGAGGACTTTTAGTTCTCGCCACTATAGATTATAATCCTCCAGTTCACAGTATTGAACATTAGAATATCCCACTGAGGTCAATTCTCTAAGGTTGGAGGGGGCAGTAAGGAATTAGGTCTGGAAGCTGAAATTAAAAAGAGGCAAAGTATCCGCTTGTGAGGGAGCAAAGAATGCAAGAGGGTGAAACCTCCTTAGAGGAAAAAAGTCAAGGGTGTTCCTTCTCCTTCTTCCTTCTCATAAAATCAGGAAGCCTCACATAGTTTACTGTTCTAAAATTTATTATGACTTTTAAAATGTTTATATATTTTATACTTGTATAATAGAATATAAAATATATTTTATGTTTCTTCAACCCAGATGTCCATCAGCAGATGAATGGATAAGAAAGCAGTGGTACATATACACAATGGAGTATTACTCAGCCCTCAAAAAGAATAAGTTTGACGCAGTTCTAATGAGATGGATGAAACTGGAGCCGATTATACAGAGTGAAGTAAGCCATAAAGAAAAACACCAATACAGTATACTGACACATATATATGAAATTTAGAAGACAGTAATGATGACCCCGAAAATGAGACAATATAAGAGACACAGAGGTATAGAACGGACTTTTGGCTTCAGAGGGAGAGGGAGAGGGTGGGAAGATCTGGGAGAATGACAACGAAACAGGTATACAATCATATGGGAGATGAAGCACCAGTCTATGTTCAATACAGGATACAGGATGCTTGGGGCCGGTGTATGGGACGAACCGGGGGGATGGGCAGGGAAGGGAGGTGGGTATACTGACACATATATATGGAATTTAGAAGACAATAATGATGACCCCGAAAATGAGACAATATAAGAGACACAGAGGTATAGAACGGACTTTTGGCTTCAGAGGGAGAGGGAGAGGGTGGGAAGATCTGGGAGAATGACAACAAAACAGGTATACAATCATATGGGAGATGAAGCACCAGTCTATGTTCAATACAGGATACAGGATGCTTGGGGCCGGTGTATGGGACGAACCGGGGGGATGGGCAGGGAAGGGAGGTGGGAGGGGGCTTTAATATGAGGGAGATCGTCTGCACCTGTGGCTGATTTGTGTCAATGTATGGCAGAACCAATACAGTACTGTGAAATGGAATAAGCATTAAACAAAAATTTTAAAAACTAAAAATAAAAACAAAATATATTTTATGTTTCTTATACTAATAAGAGATATTACACTATTTGAAAACTATTTTTGGCAAAACTTTCTTTCTTTCTCTTATTCTGGCAGTTGAGGGATTGCTTTAGATGGAGAAAGGAATAATGGAGAAATTTACCAAAAATTGTGACATAATCTAGCATATATCTCCCAATATAAATATATATGTATATATATTATATATGTATGCATGTATGTATAAGTATATATTTATAAGAATTAAGACATCAGCAGATACCACTGCCAAAACAAGACATTTTAAAGTATTTTCATCTATGAAAAAGCACAAAATAAGACTAAATATCTGTGCATCTAGCTATTAGGTTATAAGTAATTTCCATTGTTGTTTAGTTGCTAAGTCATATTCAACTCTTTTGTGACACCATGGCCTGTAGTTCACCAGGCTCCTCTGTCCATAAAATTTCCCAGGTAAGAATACTGAAGTGAGTTGCCATTTCCTTCTCCAGGGGATCTTCCTGACCCAGGGATCAAACCCAGGTCTCCTTCATCACAAGAGGATTCTTTAACATGGAGCCACCTGGGAAGCCGAAATAATTCCTGCTTACAATGGCACCCCACTCCAGTGCTCTTGCCTGGAAAATCCCATGGATGGAGGAGCCTGATAGGCTGCAGTCCATGAGATCGCTGACAGTCGCACATAACTGAGGGACTTCAGTTTCACTTTTCACTCTCATGCATTGGAGAAGGAAATGGCGACCCACTCCAGTGTTCTTGCCTGGAGAATCCCAGGAATGGGGGAGCCTGGTGGGCTGCCGTCTATGGGGTCACACAGAGTCAGACACGACTGAAGTGACTTAGCAGCAGCAGCAGCAGCATACATAAAATAGATTTTTTAAGGGGTCAAAGAGTCTAATGCATTCAAAATGCTACCTAGCTGTTTAAATTTTAATTTAAAAAAAAATACTGCACAGGGCTTAACATAATAAATATCCACTTTCTTCTGTTCTTTTCCTTGCAAAACATGTAAACAAACTCCCTGGCAGGGGGTTTCCAGACAGAAAGATGCATTTGTATGTAAGTTTTAGGATGGTGAAATTGTTACAAGTGAATAAAACAATTACTGCTGTTGTATTTTCCAAATAAAAGTATTCTTAAAGGAGACTTATTTCCCCCTTTTTAAGCAAAGATTTTGTACTAAAAATGTTCCAAAAGTTCCCAGGATTATTCCACTATTCAAGTACAGTATTACAGATTCTAAGGGTAGAGAATGAAAGATAATTAACTCTGCAGATTGTGAAAGGGAAAGTGCCAGTCGCTCAGTCATGTCCGACTCCTTGCCAGCCCATGGACTGTACAGTCCATGGAATTCTCCAGGCCAGAATACTGGAGTGGGTGGCCTTTCCCTTCTCCAGGAGCTCTTCCCAATGCAGGGATCGAACCCATGTCTCCCTCATTGCAGGTGGATTCTTTACCAGCTGAGCCACAAGAATACTGGAGTGGGTAGGCTATCCCTTCTCCAGTGGATCTTCCCAACCCAGGAATGAACCATTGATTGTGAAAGCTTTTGTAATCTCTCAGTTCAGGCATGGCGGGGCAGGGAAGATATGTCCATGTGAGCCTATAAAGGAATTGAAAAGTGAAAGTGAAATCGCTCAGTCGTGTCCAACTCTTTGTCGACCCCATGCACCAGGCTCCTCCGGCCATGGGATTCTCCAGGCAAGAGTACCGGAGTGGGTTGCCATTTCCTTCTCCAATAAAGGAATTAGACAAACATATAAAATCAGCTAAATATATCTTCTAATGTTCTTCTCTTGATTTCCCTGGAACTTGGGGTTTATAAGATAAATAAAAAGAAGATTGATAATAATAGTTATGTTTATTGGCCAGCTTCCAGATGAGAGTCATTATTGCTAAGTCTTTCACAGATACTAATTTATTTAATCTTTATAGTGACTGGGAGAGTAGGTATTGCAATCCACTTTTTCCAGCTAAGGAAATCAGTCCTCAGAGAGGCTAAATGAGTTATCCAGGGTCACAGAGTCAGAGAATGACAGTGCTGGGGTTCAAGTCCACATTTTTAACCACTGTGCCATGCTTTGTACCATTCAGAGCATATTGTCAAAGACTAAGGGCCCCTAGTCATCTAGAAAGCAGCTGACCAAGAGCTTGCTTATCTAGCCCAATTGTTTCATTTCATGGGTGAGGAAATTAAAGCTAAAATGTGGTGTACTGGGACAACCCAGAGGGATGGGAAGGGGAAGGAGGTGAGAGGGGGTTTCAGGAAGAGGGGGACATAAGTACAGCCGTGGCTGAGTCATGTCAGTGTATGGCAGAAACCATCATAATATTGTAAAGTAATTAGGCTTCAATTATCATAAATAAATTAATTTTTAAATAAAAAATAATAAAAGAAAAAAGACTGGGGAAGGCCCCTCTGCAAAGTTAGCTGAGGCTAGAAGTCAGGTTTCCTGGATCTCAGCTCAGTATCATTTCTTCCTTTTCACATGTTCAGTATGGAATGGATCTTCTTTGCCTTAAGACCTCCATATTCCAGATCACCTGAGCAACACCATAATCTGCTCCAGGAATCTCAATTTGGCTGCACTGCAGTCATGTGGGGAACATCTTTTTTTAAATGCCAAAACTAGACTATCACTCAAGAACTTTTTATATATTTTGCTCTGGAATGATACCAGGACTTCATACTGCCTCTGTTTGAATGTATTATCTGCTGCTGCTAAGTTGCTTCAGTCATGTCCGACCCTGCAACCCCATAGACAGCAGCCCACCAGGCTCCCCCGTCCCTGGGATTCTCCAGGCAAGAACACTGGAGTGGGTTGCCATTTCCTTCTCCAATGCATGAAAGTGAAAAGTGAAACTGAAGTCGTTCAGTCGTGTCTGACTCTTCACAATCCCATGGACTGCAGCCTACCAGGCTCCTCTGTCCATGAGATTTTCCAGGCAAGAGTACCGGAATGGGTGGCCATTGCCTTCTCCATGAATGTATTATAGGGTTCTCAAAATTTTCATGTGCACAACAGCTCTTTCATTTTTATCTCCCTGATCAAAAGCAACCTAAGCAAACTCTGCTCAGCTCTTGAATTTTTGCATCTCAGGGAATGGCACCACCAGATTGCTCAGATCAGAAACTTAGCCTTTATCCTTGATTCCTCTCTCACACTTTCATCTACATCCAATCTATCAGCTTGTATCAGATGTTGGGTAAATGTTTCTTTTTTTTTTTTTTTTTGTAATGAAAAAATGCAGACTGGTATTGTGAGAGGTCCAGCGTGGGTCTCCATTTGTAAGGATACAAATGTTTAAATGATAAACATGTGTGTGTGTGTGTGTGTGTGTGAATACAGCCTCTTATCTTTCTGGATGGCTCCTCCTGTCATTCCTACATTGCTTTGAGGCACAGAGCTCCCTTCTGAGAGAGTCAAATTCCAGACTCTCTAAGAGAGTCCCACAACTCTGACATCCTTGCACCACTACAAGAAGGCTTAGACCACCTTGGTTTTTTTTTTTTAATTGGAGGATAATTGTTTTACAGAGTTGTGTTAGTTTCTGCTGCACAACAGTGTGAATCAGCTATAACAATACATATATCCCCGCCCCCTCGGGCCTCTCTCCCACCTACCCCCTTCCATCCATCTAGGTCCTCACAGAGCACCAGGCTGAGCTCCCTGGGTTACAAAGCAGCTCCTCGCCAGCATCTATTTAATACACAGTAGTTCAACTCTCTCAGTTCGTCCCGCCTGCCTTCCCTTCTTTTGTGCACAAGTTGGACTGCTTTTGAGCTCTCATATCTTGTAGCTTTATTCTTCCCAGCTATCTCTTTTACTTTCCTCATCATTGGCACATGCACAAGTAATCTGTGTGGCCCTGAGGAGGATTCTCGACTCTGGGAAAAGAGCTGACAGAGAAAGGTGCTTTAAAGCAATAATCTCCACCACTTTTTAGTCAAGCAAGCAATAAATGACTGCCGAGACTGATTAAACAGCAAATCAAGCAGAGGCCTGTAATCACTCATGAGTGCTCTCTGTCTGGCTAATACTGCCTCAAAGACACAAAGCTCTTCTGACTTCCCGCCCCACAGCTTCCCTCTCCAAGAGCCCTGACGACCCTAGACTGTAGCCATTCACATTCAGAAGAGTCCACAGCGGCTACCAATTTAAAAGTCAGAAAGCTATAAAAGAGATTTTTTTTTTCTGATAATCATGAGGCCACATGGCAGGTACACTATTTTCAAGTTTGGGTTTCATAATTTTTTCTGAGAAATAAAAAAAGATGCTAGAGCCTCTGTCAAATAGAAGTAAATATGAGCAACAGAGGAAATCTTAAATTTTCCAACAGCCACATTAAAAATAGTAAAAACACATGAGATGAGTTTTAATCATATTTTTCCTAATATTCAAAAATTATCATTTTGTTTATAATAAATATAAAGTATTATTAGTGAAATACTTTACAGTCTGTCTTCGTGCTCTTCAAAACCAAGTATCTAATTCATGCTTATAGGGCATCTCAGTTTGGATGTTAAACTTTAAACAGTTTAAGTGAACTGTAGTCCTAACAAAACTTCAGTTATATTTAATGGAAAAATAGTATAAGGTTTAACTAAAAGTAATTAAAATTAAGTAAAATTAGAAATTTAGTTCACTGGTTAAACTATCCACATTTCATTTACTTAAAGCCATGAGTGACATCATGTTAGACAATACGTTAGACAATATGCTAGACAACACGCTAGACAACACATCTTCATGTTAAACAACACATCTCTAGGGATTAGGATATGGGTGTCACTCTTTCTATAGAATTTACAAGATCATAAAAAGTATCTCAGTTCAGTTCAGTTCAGTTGCTCAGTCATGTCCAACTCTTTGCAACTCCATGAACTGCAGTACACCAGGCCTCCCTGTCCATCACCAGCTCCCAGAGTTCAGTCAAACTCATGTCCATTGAGTCGGTGATGCTATCCAGCCTTCTCATCCTTGGTCGTCCCCTCCTCCTTCTGCCCCCAATCCCTCCCAGCATCAGTCTTTTCCAGTGAGTCAACTCTTCCCATGAGGTGGCCAAAGTACTGGAGTTTCCGCTTTAACATCATTCCTTCCAAAGAACACTCAGGACTGATCTCCTTTAGAATGGACTGGTTGGATCTCCTTGCAGTCCAAGGGACTCAAGAGTCTTCTCCAACACCACAGTTCAAAAGCATCATTCTTCGGCCCTCAGCTTTCTTCACAGTCCAACTCTCACATCCATACATGACTACTGGAAAAGCCATAGCCTTGACTAGACAGACCTTTGTTGGCAAAGTAATGTCTTTGCTTTTCAATATGCTATCTAGGTTGGTCATAACCCTCCTTCCAAGGAGTAAGCAACTTTTAATTTCATGGCTGCAATCACCAACTGCAGTGATTTTGGAGCCCCCAAAAATAAAGTCTGACAGTGTTTCCCCATCTATTTCCCATGAAGTGATGGGACCGGATGCCATGATCTTCGTTTTGTGAATGTTGAGCTTTACGCAAACTTTTTCACTCTCCTCTGTCACTTTCATCAAGAGGCTTCTTAGTTCCTCTTCACCTTCTGCCCTAAGGGTGGTGTCATCTGCATATCTGAGGTTCTTGATATTTCTCCCGGCAATCTTGAGTCCAGCTTGTGCTTCTTCCAGCCCAGCATTTCTCATGATGTAGTCCAATGTTCTTGCCTGGAGAATTCCAGGGATGGGGAGCCTGGTGGGCTGCCATCTATGGGGTAGCCCAGAGTCGGACATGACTGAAGCGACTTAGCAGCAGTAGCAACAGTCTGTATAGAAGTTAAATAAGCAGGGTGACAATATACAGTCTTGAAGTACTCCTTTTCCTATTTGGAACCAGTCTGTTGTTCCATGTCCAGTTCTAACTATTGCTTCCTGACCTGCATACAGGTTTCTCAAGAGGCAGGTCAGGTGGTCTGGTATGCCCATCTCTTTCAGAATTTTCCACAGTTTATTGTGATCCATACAGTCAAAGGCTTTGACATAGTCAAGAAAGCAGAAATAGATGTTTTTCTGGAACTCTCTTGCTTTTTCCATGATCCAGTGGATGTTGGCAATTTGATCTCTGGTTCCTCTGCCTTTCCTAAAACCAACTTAAACATCTGGAAGTTCACAGTTCATGTATTGCTGAAGCCTTGCTTGGAGAAT
>SJYC01058513.1:0-60149 GCA_006408675.1 Madoqua kirkii | reverse complement strand
AGGAGGAAAAGGGAACAGCAGAGGATGAGATGACTGTATGGCATCATGGACTCGATGGACGTGAGTCCGAGTCAACTCTGAGAGTTGGTGATGAACAGGGAGGCCTGGCATACTGCGATTCATGGGGTCGCAAAGAGTCAGACACAACTGAGCGACTGAATTGAACTGAATTTCGACTGAATTGAACTGAATTTGACTTTGTGGATCACAATAAACTGAAAAGTTCTGAAACTGATGGGAATAACAGACCACCTGACCTGAGTCTTGAGAAACCTGTATGCAGGTCAGGAAGGAACAGTTAGAACTGCACATGGAACAACCTACTGGTTCCAAATTGTGAAAGGAGTACGTCAAGGCTGTATATTGTCACCTTGCTTATTTAACTTTCTATGCAGAGTACATCATGAGAAACGCTGGGCTGGAAGAATTGCAAGCTGGAATCAAGATTGCGGGAGAAATATCAGTAACCCCAGATATGCAGATAACACCACCCTTATGGTAGAAGGTGAAGAGAAACTAAAAAGCCTCTTGATGAAAGTGCAAGTGGTGAGTGAAAAAGTTGGCTTAAAGCTCAACATTCAGAAAATGAAGATCATGGTATCTGGTTCCATCACTTCATGGGAAATGGATGGGTAAACAGTGGAAACATTGTCAGACTTTATCTTTTTGATCTCCAAAATCACTGCAGATGTTGATTGCAGTTATGAAATTAAAAGATGCTTACTCCTTGAAAGGAAACTTACGACCAATCTAGAGAGCATATTGAAAAGCAGAGATATTACCTTGCCAACAAAGGTTCGTCTAGTCAAGGCTATGGTTTTTCCAGTGGTCATGTATACATGTAAGTGTTGGACTACAAAGAAAGCTGAGCGCTGAAGAATTAATGCTTTTGAACTGTGATGTTGGAGAAGACTTTTGAGAGTCCTTTGGACTGCAAAGAGATCAAACCAGTCCAACCTAAAGGAGATCAGTCCTGGGTGTTCATTGGAAGGCCTGATGCTGCGGCTGAAAGTCCAATACTTTGGCCACCTGGTGCGAAGAACTGACTCATTAGAAAAGACCCTGATACTGGGAATGATTGAAAGTGGAAAGAGAAGGGGACAACAGAGGATGAGATGGTTGGATGGCATCACCGACTCGATGGGCATGAGTTTGAAATTAAAGACTGTAAATTAAATAGTCATTTCTCATCAGAATTTCTATCTGTTTCACTCTGGACTTACAGATTTGTATGGATTATAATCCATTTGTTGTGATGCTCAAGTTGTTCACAATTAGCCATTGGCAGCCCTTTAAAATCCCTCCATGTCCTTCTGGTAGGTCTCCGCTGTTGTTTTAATGCTTCCTCACTACCTGATACTTGTCAGTTGAGGGCCTCCATTAGCTCCTAGAGGCTTCTTGCTCATCCTTGCACATGTGCCCCTTAGGTGATGGTTTGAGTCCTTTTTATACTTAGAATCTCTTTTGACTTTCCCTTCTGCTGGATTTCTCTTGCTTTCTCTTCTACATCTCCCATTGGCTATCCTGCCCCTCTTTGGTTTTTAAAGGCTCATTTGATTACACTGGACCCATCCTCATATCCAGATCATGTACCTGTTTTAAGTTTAGCTGATCATTACCTTAATTCAATCTGCCAGGTGTCATTAGAACAGTTCCTAGATTAGTGTTTGATTGAATAACCAGGAAAGGGGGAACTTGGGAAACATCTTTAGAATTCTGCTTACCACCACAGGATAATCCCAGGTTCTTATAGAATTTTGTTCTTTTTCTCATTTTTTATTCCTTTTCTTAGGTTCTTAATCATCTGAAATCTTTGTGTCCTAGTGCTTAATTGCTGGTTCTGTTTTCTAAGGTTCTTAGAAGACAGTCAAATCTTAATGTTTATATATGGTAACTTGTGAGAGGTGCACTAAGGTCAAGAAACAACAGTTAGTACTGGACATGGAACAACAGACTGGTTCCAAATAGGAAAAGGAGTACGTCAAGGCTGTATATTGTCACCCTGCTTATTTAACTTCTATGCAGAGTACATCATGAGAAACGCTGGACTGGAAGAAACACAAGCTGGAGTCAAGATTGCCAGGAGAAATGTCAATAACCTCAGGTATGCAGATAACGCCACCCTTATGGGAGAAAGTGAAGAGGAGCTAAAAAGCCTCTTGATGAAAGTGAGAGAGGAAAGTGAAAAAATTGGCTTGAACCTCAACATTCAGAAAATGAAGATCATGGCATCCGGTCCCATCACTGCATGGGAAATGGATGGGGACAGAGTGGAAACAGTGTCAGACTTTATTTTTTTGGGCTCCAAAATTACTTTGGATGGAGACTGCAGCCATGAAATTAAAAGACGCTTCCTCCTTGGAAGAAATGTTATGACCAACCTAGATAGCATATTCAAAAGCAGAGACATTACTTTGCCAGCTAAGTTCCGTCTAGTCAAGGCTATGGTTTTCCATTGGTCATGTATGGATGTGAGAGTTGGACTGTGAAGAAGGCTGAGCGCCGAAGAATTGATGTTTTTGAACTGTGGTGTTGGAGAAGACTCTGGAGAGTCCCTTGGACTGCAAGGAGATCCAACCAGTCCATTCTGAAGGAGGTCAGCCTTGAGCTTTCTTTGGAAGGAATGATGCTGAAGCTGAAACTCCAGTACTTTGACCACCTCATGCGAAGGGTTGACTCATTGGAAAAGACTCTGATGCTGGGAGGCATTGGGGGCGGGAGGAGAAGGGGACGTCAGAAGATGAGATGGCTGGATGGCATCACTGACTCCATGGACGTGAGTCTGAATGAACTCCGAGAGATGGTGATGAACAGGGAGGCCTGGCATGCTGGGATTCATGGGGTTGCAAAGAGTCAGACCCGACTGAGCAACTGAACTGAACTTGTGAGAAACAGGATTGTTCTTTCCTTGTTTTTTAATTTTGGATTACAAGCTTATTTTCTATTCTTAGTTGAGGATGTATCCCTTCAGAGAGTGAGAAAACTGCCTAACCCCTTCTTATGTTTAGTTAACGTTTGGGATTTACCAGACCAGACACATGGTGTAAATTCAAACTCCCATACCTATTTGAAGGCAGGGCTGTCAGCCTATTTGAATCTCAACGCAGATTTTCCATCCTTTATTCAAAACTGAGATCAAATTGGACAGACTTCTTTTTCTCCCTATGTATGCTGTGATTTTGAGGTTTTGTGTTCTGTGAGAGTCTTTAGGCGCTGAGTTGTGAAGGAATAGTTTAACTTTCCCGTCAAAGTCTAGCCCTTGTAAAGTCTAAATTATATAAAGAAGGTTTTACCAATTTCAGGTTTTCCTCATTGGAGATCCAAGGTTTATCTCTTTTCCTTGTGAACATTAAAGCCGAGCTCCTAGGTTTCTGACAGAGGCTGCTCTAGGGAAGCTGTTAAATAAAGCTTTTTCTCTTCACCGTGGCCCCTAAGGTTTTTTCCTTTCTTACAGGCTCACCTATTCATGTTTAGGTAATTTTAATCCGGTAGATTTTTACATTGCCTCATCTCCCTCATTGACAGAAACAAACTCCCCCATTGATTGATTTTTGTTTTTTTAACCCACTTCATACTGGCTTCTGCAACTCCTGCTACACTTAGGTCAGAAATAGCTTTCACATTGCCAAGTTTAGGTGGGTATTCCCACTTTCCTTTTTTCATGAGCAATTTCCCTCACTCCCCCTTTTCTTCTTGCCTTACCTTGGTTGTCCTGCTGTTTTGACCATTTGCTTTTAGTTTTCGTGTGGCTTTCCTTTCATCCTGATTTGGTGTTGAAATTCTTTGGGACTCAGTCCTGAGCCTCTGCTTTGCTCATTCCATAATTCTCACCAAATTTAAGCTAAATAAAATCTTTTGTCTCAGTTATTACAGTGACTAAAGTTAGCTCTGTGATTCAACTCTTCTGTTGTCTGTTTTTTCAAAAAATACTATGTTTTACTGTGTTGAGTCTTCGTTGCTTTGTGTGGGCTTTCTCTCGTTGCAGTGAATGGGGGCTGCTTTTTGTTGTGGTGTGTAGGCTGCTTGTTGCAATGGTCTTTCTTGTTGGGTAGCACAAGCTCTAGGCACACAGGCTTCTGTAGTTCCAGCACGTGGGCTCAGTAATTGTGGTACATGGACTTAGTTTGTCTGCAGCACTTGGAATTCTTGGACCAGGCTTTGAACTGACGTGTCCTGCGGTAGCAAGCAGATTATTATCCACTGTGCCACCGGTCATGTCCCCTTCATTGTATTTTAAGGCATTGTTCACATTATATTCAAAGTGATCTTTAAAAAATATTATTCTGATCTTGTTACTCTCTAGTTTAAAATGCTTTAATAATTTTTCCATTGCTATGATTTTGACACATCATTTATTGCCTGCAGAGTTCTACCTGAGCTTGTTCTTGGGCTAGATTCTAGCTTCATTTTTGAGTATCTTGTTTCTTTGCTTATTATACCACACAGAGAATTAGTAGAAAAACCTTATCCTAAACCTTTGGAAGGAGAGAAATGGTAGTTTCCGGGGCCAGGTGAACAAGAACCTAATAGACTTATTAGTATTAGACTAACTTAGGTCTGACCATTCTCTGACCTGGTGGGCATGTGTTAAAGGTGTAAGTTCCCAGCAGAAACGCTCCACCTCAGGTTAGATCACATATTTGTACCTGGCCAGGAGTATATCCCTGATGGAAAATAGGGTGCTGTTTGAAAAAGAAATGGGAATGAATTCTCGGCAAATAAAAATAGAGACCACTCCTAAGGATTTCTCCTCTTTACTGCTGATCCTTTTTGTTTGTTTGTTTTGTACTGTGAATCTTAAGTTACCCTTCATATTCTGTCATAGCACATTCTACTTTTTCATCATAGCACTAATACTTGTGTGATTATTTAATGTGTGGATCTTTCACTATAAGCTCCATGAGTGCAAAGATAGTATTTGTTTTCTTTTTTTATTGTGTGTTTAGCAGCACATATTGTGTCTCATCATAGAAGGCACATAAATATTTGTGGAATATTGTAAAATCAGGTCAACTCTGCAGTATTCAATTGATATCAAAATGATATAAAACAGTTTGAAATATTTTATAATGAAACCCAAAAATGTGTATGGTAAGTTAATAAAAGGATTAAAATTCTGTGTCCAGTATATAGGCAGCTTTATACAGCAAAACTGTAAGCTCTGCACCAAAAAGTTTGAAAATATGTAAAAATGTTTTAAATATATAAATTAATATTATATTAAATATATAAAGTGCATATAATTATATTAAATACATAAATTGTTTAATATTAAATATATTTATATTTCATTATAATATATTGTTATACATTATAGTATATTAAATATAAATATTAAATATATAAATTGATGTTTTTAAAATATATATTAAAAGTTTCTTTTCCTACTTCAACATTTATTTAAAATTATTAATAATGAGTATGTGTTGTCTTTTGAACAAACTTTTCTCCTTCACTCTTTGTTAACAACTGTCTACCTAACCTTTAGGTCTTGGTTTATCATTTTTTCTGCTTGTTAATTTTTTCTTCTCATGGCACCTTTTTCTCTTCCATCAGAGCACTTGGCACAGTTTATAGTCACGTGTTTGTTTTAATGTCTGCCTCCCCGATTAATCTGCATATTCCTGGAGAGCAGAGATCTTTTCTGTCTTGTCCCCTACTTTATTCCCTGCTGCTAGCATAGTGGCTATATTTTAGCACCCATGAAATAAATATTTCTTGGATGGAGAAATGAATCAGTATGGTACTGCCACTCTCTCTGTCATTCTGCATGTTTGTTTCTACTCTGTCTTGAACAGGTGAATTTCAGGGTATTTTCCTAGAGTTTGTGCATTGCAGGATTCAGGTCTATTTAGTTTGATGAATGTCACCTTGATTTGGATTAAAATAGCATATAGCTTGTAAAAGATGGAAATAGAGTGAAGTTAAACAGAAAACAAGTACAGAACATTCTGAAGAGGATCATTTGCTTTCTGAAAAAAAGATCTAGAGGTCTTAGTGAATAATGCTGAACCATAATCCCTGATTTATGAGAGAGCTGAGGTAAGCAAGTCAGGTTTATTTTCCAGAAAGATTCAGAATCCATGCTTTCCTGATTTGATAAGAAAGGAAAATTTTGATTTGTTCCATTTTATTGCAGTAACCTGAGTACTAGTTTCAAAGTGTGATTGCTACCTGTTTAGCTGTGCAGTTTCCCATTTAAGTACATGGTAATGCAGTATAGAAACAGACTTAAGTTTAGAGATTGAAGATCCTCAAACACCACAGTTTTGCTTTTTGGTATTGTCCTTTCATGATATACCATTGCAGTGATAATGGTGTTTGTAGTTTTCAAAGTGTAGTGGGAACATGTGGGGCTTCCATGGTGACTCATTGGTAAAGAATCTGCCTGCCAATGCAAGAGGCATGGTTTCAGTCCCTGGGATAGGAAGATCCTCTGGAGAAGGAAATGGCAACCCACTGCAGGATTTTTCCTTGGGAAAGCCCATGGAGGAGCTTGGTGGGCTACAATCCAAGGAGCTGTAAGAGTCAGATACAACTTAACAGCTAAGCAACAACAACAGGGACTTTAGAGGACCTGACAATTAAAATACAATACTTGCCTGCCTTAGAATTAACTTAACTGTGCTTTAGGCATTGTTAGAGACTTTACAAGGATATTCTCAAATAAAAACCTTTAAGGTAGCTATTATCTTGGTTTTATAGAAAAGAACACTATAAAGGCTCAGACGGTTGAGATCACGTGGTTGGGAGAGCCTGTACTTTTGTCTCAGGCAAAACCTCGTGCTCTTGTGATTTCAGCCTTCTGCCTCCAGCTCACTTTTGTCTTTTAGATTTGGTAACTGGAAAGTCCATGTATAATATGCTTTTTGATATTTAAAAAGAACACTCTACCTTTTAAGGTATTTTTACCCTAAAACTTAAATTTTGAGTTCAGGTACTTCTCTCTGGAACTCTTCTACCCCACTCTGTTCCTCTGAACTTTTTCATCTGATATGACCTTCTTCTGGTACTTAGTGTTTCCCTCCTGTATTTAGTGGCTTATGAGTACTTACTAGCTCTGCTGTGAGACTGAGTTCTTGGAAAGAAGAATTTCTTTGTGCCTTTGCTGTCTTCAGTGCCTTTTTAAATAATTAGTACCTCAATATTTGTTGAATGTTAAAATTGCCCTTTAAATATTAACGTTCCCTAGGTCCTGTTTTTAATCTACTTCTTTTGATCACACTGAGAACTTCTCTGGGTGATCTCATTTTTCCATTCCTTGCCTTTGACCAGTTTCCATATCACAGGTTGTTATAATCAGTTGCTTAACGGAGCCAAGTAAATGACATAAATGAGTGAGGAAAAGATGATGAATAATGAATAGAGGGACTCACGTGGATTAAAGAATCAGTGTCCTGTCAAGAGCGCCAGTGGATTGTTGATATTTCAGAATACATTATCAGTATGAATGGAACTTCAGGTTTTTTCAGAAGAAAATAGAAATCTAGGCTTTTTAATGTGAAGTTTCTATGTGTCTTAATGTGAACTATAGTTAGCAGGCCAGCTGAAAGCCTTTTTGAGTTTTCATGTTTATTCAATCTTTGTCATCCTTCTGACTCCTGTATCTCTAGACTTGACATCCTTCTGACATCCTTGTATCTCTAGACTTGATTTTTCTGCAAAGCTGCAGACTCCCCACATTCTCTTCTAAACCATCTAGGAGTTCTGTGTCCCACAGGCATCTCAAAGACTGTGATGTTCAACCTGAACCTCAAACATGTACTTAGGAAGTGGTTTCAGTTGTAAAGTCCAATGGCTCTATGAATTTGACTCTTGGTTCTACTAGGTCACTAAACAGGTTAGTTCAGTTCCTTAAACTTGTTCGCTCATATGTAAAAAGAGAGTGATAGTATTTCATTGGTCTGTTGTGCTAGCACAGTGATCTACACGTAGTAACAAGTGCTGGATGCTTTCAGTTGGTGTTTCTGCTTCAGTGAATGGTGTTTACCACTCTCACACCAACTTCAGTTCAGTTCAGTTGCTCAGTCATGTCCGACAATTTCCGACCTCGTGAACCGCAGCATGCCAGGCCTCCCTGTCCATCACCGACTCCCGGAGTCCACCCAAACCCATGTCCATTGAGTCGGTGATCCCATCCAACCATCTCATCCTCTGTTGTCCCCTTCTCCTCCTGACCTCAGTCTTTCCCAGTGTCAGGGTCTTTTCCAATGAGTCACCTCTTCACATCAGGTGGCCTAAGTATTGGACTTTCAGCTTCAACATCAGTTCTTCCAATGAACACCCAGGACTGATCTCCTTTAGGTTGGACTGGTTTGATCTCCTTGCAGTCCAAGCGACTCTCAAGAGTCTTCTCCAACACCACAGTTCAAAAGCATCAATTCTTTGGTGCTCAGCTTTCTTTACAGTCCAACTCTCACATCTGTACATGACCACTGAAAAAACCATAGCCTTGACTAGACAGACGTTTGTTGGCAAAGTAATGTCTCTGCTTTTGAATATGCTGTCAAGGTTGGTCATAACTTTGTATCTAAGGAGTAAGCGTCTTTTAATTTCATGGCTGCAGTCACAGTCTGCAGTGATTTTGGAGCCCAGAAAAATAAAGTCAACCACTGTTTCCCCATCTATTTGCCATGAAGTGATGGGACTGGATGCCATGATCTTTATTTTTTGAATGTTGAGCTTTGAGCCAACTTTTTCACTCTCCACTTGCACTTTTATCAAGAAGCTTTTTAGTTCCTCTTCACTTTCTGCCATAAGGGTGGTGTCATCTGTATATTTGAGGTTATTGGTATTTGTCCCGGCAATCTTGATTCCAGCTTGTGTTTCTTCCAGCCCAGCGTTTCTCATGATGTACTCTGCATAGAAGTTAAATAAGCAGGGTGACAATATACAGCCTTGATGTACTCCTTTCACAATTTGGAACCAGTCTGTTGTTCCATGTTCAGTTCTAACTGTTCCTTCCTGACCTGCATATAGGTTTCTCAAGACTCAGGTCAGGTGGTCTAGTATTCCTATCTCTTTCAGAATTTTCCACAGTTTATCGTGATCCGCTTACTGGTGCTTAAGTCATTCTTAACTCTTTTCTCTTTTTTTATTCTTCAAATCTAATTAGTTTCCAGTCCTGTGAATGTTATTTTTGTAATGTCTCTTTATTGCTGTTGCTTTAATTTTTTTAAACATAATATTTTTGCTCATCAGTATTACTGTAGCAGCCCTTAACAGCTTTCTCAGTCTGTTTTTAACCCTCTTTCCCAGGCTGTTCTCAGCATTGTGCCCACGGTTTATGTTTTGCTGAAACACAAATCTGGTCACACCAAACTTCTGCTTACAGTCCTTCAGTGGCCTCCTATTGTCTCTAAATTTTTAACACATTAATTTTTCCTGTTCTTGATTCCTGCTTATTTTTTAGCCTCATTTCTCCTTAGGCTGCATGGTGGTACATATAAGCTCTTGGAATCTACTTGGCTCTTTGTGGCATGTTTCTTCCTCTGACTGCCCATCTCCTCTGTCCTGCAGCTTCTTTAGGAATGAGCTTTAAAGGTACTTTTCTCACCCACAGTCTCTCCCTCCAGGTCTGGGTCAGATACCCCTCTATGCACTCCCAGCCTCCCAAGGATGTCTCTGTCATAGTGCTCTTCACGGTCTTTTGTAATTGTCTCTTTTTTCCGCTAAGCTTCTTGAAGGCAGAGACCACATATCTTGAATGGCTTTGTATCTCTAGGGCTTAGAATAATGTCTGGTAAACAGTGAGCTCTCAGATGTTTGTGGAAATGAATGCATTTGTTGAGTGAATAAATTTTTCTTTTTCTTTTTTTCCTGGAGAAATGGTAGATATAAAAAGGATCTTAGGAGCCTCAGTTATAGTTGTAAGACCTTTAAAAATGTCCCAATTTTTTGTTATTCCCTTTGTTTGAAGATTATAAGTACTTTTATATAAAAACAAAAACCAAAAACAGTGAGAAAACACAGCCCTTGAAGGCAATAACTAATTATCTATAATGACAGTACAACTTACTTTATTAATTCTATTATTATTATGAATTAATAGTTTTTGTATTTTTTAGAAACTAAGTAAGTCATAATAATAATAGAATTAATAAAGTAAGTTGTACTGTCATTATAGATAATTAGTTATTGCCTTCAAGGGCTGTGTTTTCTCACTGTTTTTGGTTTTTGTTTTTAATACAGCCGCTTAGGTTCTTTTTTTCCCTGCTTTCTCCTCTGTGTTAGGTTCTTAGGGTTTTATTACCTCCCAGCCTCCCAGGAGCCGTTGTTTATTATGAGATTTCTTAGCTTCTTTTGCTATTGACTCTAGGGGCCAGATTATTCTTAGTTGTGAGGAGCTGTCCATTCATTGTGAGATGTGTAGCAACATCCCTTGGCAGTTACCCCTAGAGAAGGAAATGCCTACCTTCTCCAGTACACTTGCCTGGAAAATTCTGTGGGCAGCGGAGCCTGGTGTGCTACAGGCCATGCAGTTGCAAAGAGTCGTGACAGGACTGAATGACTGAGCCCACACACACCATCGACCTACCAGATGCCAGTAGCACCTCCTAGTTTTGATAGCCAGAAATGTCTCCAGACATAGTCAAGTCTCTTGTGGAGCAAAACCACCCCTGATTGAGAGCCCACTGGTTTATAGAGATTCCTGTCTCTTAACCTTTATCCTTAAAGAACCTCTCCTTGGACTCCTAGGCATCAGTATAAGAACATGAGCCCCAATCTTTTTAAAAGAAACCCACAGAGCACTTTTCAAAATAACTCTTTGTTTTCCTCTTAACTTTTGTTCATGTTCTCTCTCTGTCCTCTTCCCATCCATTTTTCTAGACTGAATTGCTTCTGCTCTTTTTTTCTGGCTTTTACACCTGTGGTGCCACTGAAACTGCTTTCAGGTCTTTATTGTCTTTTTCTGTGTTCTCTGAAGTGAATGCATCCAACACCTAGTATTCCATGTCCCTGGCCATCCTGACTCATACTTTGATATTCCATCCAGTCAGTCATAAAGTCCTGTTTATTTTACCTCTTGAATGTCTACAGAACCCACTGGTACTCTGTATTCTCACCGAGGGGGTGTCCACCAGTGGCATCAGGCTTTTTATTGTTCTTGTAATGTCTAGTCTTATTCCATTTTATTTTCTGCATTGTAATCTGGATGTTCTTCCTAAGGCAGAGTCTCCTACCATTTCAGACCTTCTCAATTCATGAGTTCTGGGTCCTAACTATCTGCATTTTTGAAAAGTTTACCAAGTGATTTCTATACAGTTTCTAATTTCTTCATTTTGCAGTTTAACAAACATGTCATTTCTTTTAGGAATTCCTAAAACCCTTACTATTGTTTTTACAAAGCACCTCCTGAGGTGATTTCTGTGTCTAACAAACTATCGCTGATGTGTAAAAAAATGACTTAGGTTCTTTAAAACAAGTACTTTATGAAAAGTTTTTATTCATTTTTTTCTTTAAACCAATAAAATTTATCGGTGTGGGAAGGATCAGGAGCAAATAATGAGTACTCTAACATATTGATTAATATTGCGTGTCTGCGACAGATTCAACTGCTAAGTTATAAAATATTTAAATAAGACCCTTTCTTCCCTTATAGGTATTTATAACAGCAGTGATGTAGCAGTATCATTTCCAAATGTAGTGTCTGGCTCAGGATCGAGTACTCCTGTCTCCAGTTCTCATTTACCTCAGCAACCTTCTGGGCATTTACAGCAAGTGGGCGCTCTCTCCCCATCAGCTGGGTCATCTGCACCCTCTGCTGTTGCTGCAACTCAGGTAAATTATTACAATGTTACAAAGTAATGTAGATCTTTTTGTCATTTTTGAAACTGTTTCATTATAAGAGAGAAATGAATAAGACTTCCTGTAGGAAGCTATAAAATGTCTCAACCTGTATTGACATGAGTAGAAATAATAAGCATTTTTATTTGATATTCCTGAGAGCACAAACTGATGTTGGCACCAACTAATTCTTTTAGATTTCTGCTTTTCTGATTTTGTCCTAATAATGTGAAATAGTAATTTGGGGGCAGCTTTTATTCTTTCTTTTAAAGCTAGGACTTAAAAGTTCAGTTCAGTTGCTCGGTCATGTTCACGTGACTCTTTGCCACCCAGTGGACTTCAGCACACCAGGCTTTCCTGTCCATCACCAACTCCCAGGGGTTGCTCAAACTTGTGTCCATCAAGTCGGTGATGTCATCCAACCATCTCACCCTCTGTCGTCCCCTTCTCCTCCTACCTTCAATCTTTCCCAGTATTAGGGTCTTTTCCAATGAATTAGTTCTTCCTATCAGGTTGCCAAAGTATTGGAGTTTCAGCTCCAACATCAGTTGTTGCAATGAATATTCAGGACTGATTTCCTTTAGGATGGACTGGTTGGATCTCCTTGCAGTCCAAGAGACTCTCAAGAGTCTTCTCCAACACCACAGTTCAAAAGCATCAGTTTTTCGGCACTCAGCTTTCTTTATAATCCAACCCTCACACCTGTACATGACTACTGAAAAAACCATACCTTTGACTAGATGGACCTTTGTCGACAAAGTAATTGTCTTTTTTTTTTTAACATGCTCTCTAGGTTGGTCATAGCTCTTCTTCCAAGGAGCAAGCGTCTTTTAATTTCATGGCTTCAGTAATCATCTGCAGTGATATTGGAGCAGAGAAAATAAAAGTCTGTCACTGTTTCCATTTTTTGCCCATCTATTTACCATGAAAAAATGGGTCTAGATGCCGTGTTCTTCCTTTTTTAATGCTGAGTTTCAAGCAAGCTTTTTCACTCTCCTCTTTCACTTTCATCAAGAGGCTCTTCAGTTCTTCTTTGCTTTCTGCCATAGGGGTGGTGTCATCTGTATATCTGAGGTTATTGATATTTTTCCCTGCCATCTTGATTCCAGGTGTGCTTCTTCTAGCCCGGCATTTCTCATGATGTACCCTGAATATATGTTAAATTAGCAGGGTGACAATATACAGCCTTGACATATTTCTTTCCCAATTTTGAACCAGTCCATTGTTCCATGTCTGGCTGTAACTGTTGGTTGTTGACCTGCATACAAATTTCTCAGGAGACAGGTGGTCTGGTATTCCCATCTCTTTAAGAATTTTTCACAGTTTGTTGTGATCCACACAGTCAAAGGCTTTGGTGTACTCAGTAAAGCAGAAGTAGATTGCATAGAAGTTAAATAAGCAGGGTGACAATATACAGGCTTGATGTACTCCTTTTCCTATTTGGAACCAGTCTGTTGTTCCATGTCCAGTTCTAACTGTTGCTTCCTGACCTGCATACAGGTTTCTCAAGAGGTAGGTCAGGTGGTCTGGTATGCCCATCTCTTTCAGAATTTTCCACAGTTTATTGTGATCCATACAGTCAAAGGCTTTGACATAGTCAAGAATTCAGAAATAGATGTTTTTCTGGAACTCTCTTGCTTTTTCCGTGATCCAGTGGATGTTGGCAGTTTGATCTCTGGTTCCTCTGCCTTTTCTAAAACCAGCCTGAACATCTGGAAGTTCACGGTTCATGTATTGCTGAAGCCTGGCGTGGAGAATTTTGAGCATGACTTTACTAGCATGTGAGATGACTGCAACTGTGCGGTAGTTTGAACATTCTTTGGCATTGCCTTTCTTTGGGATTGGAATGAAAACTGACCTTTTCCAGTCCTGTGGCCACTGCTGAGTTTTCCAGATTTGCTGGCATATTGAGTGTAGCACTTTCACAGCATCATCTTTCAGGATTTGAAATAGCTCAACTGGAATTCCATCACCTCCACTAGCTTTGCTCATAGTGATGCTTTCTAAGGCCAACTTGACTTCACAGTCTAGGATGTCTGTCTGAGAAATTTAACCTTTTCATTTTGAAACCAGCTCAAATCCATAAAAGTATATATTTCAAGGTATTTTATTACAAATTACTTGTAGATAAAGGCCATAAATATTCTCCATACATAGAAAAATTTCCCTTTTTTTCTGGCACTCTTTAGAATTTAAAAGTTACAAACATGCTTTACTTGGGGATAGTGGGTGTCTGGGGAGAGGGCATAGAAAGTAATTCCAGTCATCAAATAAAGATGCAATTCTCTGTATAGTGATCACATTTTTGGTACCAGGAATTGCACTAGAAACTTTGTTCAGACTTGATTGTCCAGAAAGTGTTGGGATATTTTGAGGCATATCATAGCCTCTCAAGGAAGCTTAAAGAGAAAGGGAAACCACTCAAGTCAATTTATTTTACAAGTAATTATTTCTTCTGGGATGGTTTTGCCTTGTAATTGTAGTATTAATCTGTATGTTTATTGTTTCTGATTGTTTCTGTCTTATGTGCTCTATCAGAAGCAGAAATTGAATATAAAAATAGAACTAATCTTGACTATGTGACTCCAAGTATGTAATTTACTCTTCAAAAACAATACTGAGATGAAATAAAATATTTATATCATTGTTAATAAAGGTTAAGATAGACTGAATGTTTGATATGAGCTACACACTCTGTAAAACACTTTATATGCATCATCTCATTCAACACTCATTGCAATTCCCAGAGATAGGTACTATAATTATCTGTGTTTCATAGACACAGAAATTAAAGCTCAGAGAGGCTGAGTCACTTCTCAGAGATCATACAGCCAGTAAGAGAAGAAGCTGAGATTATCCTGCTCAGAGGAAAGAGTTCTGGTTCTTTACTTGGAGATGGCCAGCAGTGTTGTATTATCAGCCCTGGTCGTGCAAGCTAAGAGATCAAAAGAAAATCACACACTCTTTAAGCCTCCGTTTCTTCACTTATTGAATAAAATCATCAGTGCTCACACTGCTTTTTCCTATCTATCTACACTTTCGTTTGTCCATCTTAGAGCATTTAACTTGCGCAGTTTTATGCTTGTTTATGGGTTAGAGATAGTACTCAGAGAGCAGAAAATATGTCATCTTTGTCTTCAAAACCATTGTTCCCACTGTTCTATGTGCTTTAAATGCACTAACTTACTTAGTCCTCACAATATCATGAAGAACGTTTTATTTTTATCCCAATTTGTTTTCACACTTAAGGAGGTTACTAGACCCCAATCATAGTTATGTTAATGATGTCAGGTTGAATCTGAACTTAAGTATTGTGACCCCAGAATCCACGCTCTTTTTTTTAAATTAAATTTTATTATAGTTATTCTGCAATGTTGTGTTAATTTCTGCTGTGCAGCAAAGTGAATAGTTATACATATATCCACTCTTTTATAAGATTCTTTACTCATGCAGGTCATTACAGAGCATTGAGTAGAACTCCCTGTGCTATAGAATAGGTTCTTATTACTTATTTATTTTATATATTAATAGTATTTATATGTCAATCCCAATCTCCCAATCTATCCCTCCCCCACTTTCCTCCTTGGTAACCATAAGTTTGTTTTCTACATCTATGACTCTATTTTTATTTTATAAATAAGTTCATTTGTACCTTTCTTTTGTAACCATTTCCAGATTTCCAACAGTTTTGAGATCTGCTAGTGAGATCTGCTCTTGTAACCACAAGTTAAGCAAATAGAAAGAATAGAAAACAACACAACTCAAGTGCATAGTTTGAAACTAGAACAATAATATAAGAGATAAAGATGGGTAGTAGGTGGCAGATAATAGATAGATATATAGAGAGATTTCAATAAACATACCTTTACAAATGTTAATCACAGCATTCCCTCAGAATGCTTAAATTTGGAAAAATGATACTCCAAGGCTGTCCACAAACAAAGCAAGTCTGTGAGTTTTTTTCTTATTCATCTATGAAAAGATGAGCAAATGAAAGTAAATCTTTAGAAACTTTATAACTGTCTGACAGAGAAATTTGTGACTTTTGTATGTATAACAACAGCAGCAATACCAGTTTATAGTTTCATGTTATCCCTTTTGATAATTTTCCTAGTAACTCATTTTTGTTGTATTTACAAAAAGCCCAATATAAAATAATTAAGCTCTGATGGGTTAAAAATTTCAAAAGCAAAACTGTCCCTTTTCCACAGGTAGCTTGAGAAGCACGTCATAAAATTATATTTGGTCAAGAAGATGCTGTATATTTTTCCCTCTCTGTGGTTGTACAAATCCACACATTTCACTAGGCTATCATTTTACCTTTTCAAGAATTGTAATTGCTTACTTTCACCAGAAGAAACATCAGAGGAGGTGGGTGAACTGAGAGAAAGGGAAAGACTGCCTTTCTGCTCAGCAGCTGCAAGCAAAATTTAAATTTAGAAATTCTACTTCAGTAGAAACTAGGTCAATAGTTTCCCCTTTCACACCTACTGTCCCAGGGTTATTTTTCTTACAGTTCTTCCAGACGTTGTTCTGGAGCACATGCCGTCACTCACAGACTCAACAAAGCAGCCTCTCCCTAAAGGGACGCTCAAGGGCAGTGAAAATGTGGGGACTCTTAGGCACTGGGGAGCTAACGTGCCATCTGAGATTCGTGCCCTTGCTTTGATGGCACTTATTACATGGATGTAATTTGTTGTCACATGTTGTCCATGTAGGGCTGAGATGGCTCCCAGTGGAGTTGTGTGTATACTGTAGGTGCTCAAGAGTGTACAGGGCTAAAGGTTTTCTTGCAAAGACAGCTGTGTTTCAGGATTACACCACTCATTTATCTTGCTTAGCTCCAAACCACAAGTGTACAAAAGGTACTTTCCCAGATTTATTTACATTTCTGTCATGTTTTCCGAAAAGAGAAAAGGGCTAACTTCCAAATTCACTTCTCAGAGAAATGCAAACAGCTAACTGACCCTAACTGTTTGCAGGCAGAGAGCATCTGCCTGGTCCCAACACCACCTTCTTGTTTCTTGGTCTGCTTTCTCGTGAACAGCCCCAGGACTCAGAGGACCTGTAAGACAGAAAACCACTGCTAATTGCCAGATGTCGGGGCCATTGCTGTTTAGACTTGTAGACTGACCCTTCTTCTAGGAGCAAATAATGGCGTTTTCTTTTTTTCCTCTCCTGTATATCCTTCAAGAGATTTTTGTCAGAATACTGTCCATCTTGCTGCCAGGAGTTTTCTTCCTCCAGAATTTCTTTATGCACACTCTGTGAGCTGAAATGTATGTGCTGATGTCCAGTTTAATGCTATAGCTTACACATGTTGCAAAAGAACTCAGGTGGGAAGGGATACTAATGTGTCCTCCAGATGTTAGATAAAACAGCTGAAAGAGAGTTTAAATAATCACTGACTAAGCCCCACACTGATCTGTAGCCCGTATGTCCATCAGAACAGTTGGACCGTCTTAAGGACACTTATAGCCAGCTTTAAAACTAACGTCATCTTCTAACAGAAGTTTTGGCCAGATGGCTGCTTATATTGCTGTCTCTCAGAGAGTAGAAGTCATCAGCCAACTTGAAAAGAAAAGAAAATAAACAAATAAAACAATAAAAAGGAAAATAGAAAAAGTTCTTTAAAAAACCATATTAATATTTTATAATATAAGGAAAATTAGATGAGTTAGTTAACCTTCAAATGAGTTTAAAGGAGAAATAAAGAATTTAAAAGTATCTATTCTACATAATGGATGCCTGAAAAGAAAACTCTGGGAATATCCACAGTAAACTTGTAGGATAAAGAAAAAAATCCAAAATGTGTCCAACTTACTATTTGCTGTGAACATCCTAGTGGTTTCTATTAAAAGTGAAAGTCGCTCAGTCGTGTCCCACTCTTTGCCACCCCGTGAACTATATAGTCCGTGGAATTCTCCATGCCAAAATACTGGAGTGGGTAGTCTTTCCCTTCTCCAGGGTATCTTCCTAATGCAGGGATCAAAGCCATGTCTCCCACATTGCAGGTGGATTCTTTACCAGCTGAGCCACAAGGGAAGCCCAAGAATACTGGAGTGGGTAGCCTATCCCTTCTCCAGCAGATCTTCCTGACCCAGGAATCAAACGGGGGTCTCCTGCATTGCAGGTAGATTCTTTACCAGCTGAGCTACCAGAGAGAAAAGGTCTCCTTTAAATTTCAAAATAAAATAAAGCGAAGTGCAGCTTACAAAGATATGTTTAATGTAACTAAATGAAAACATGCATTCAGAGAACAGGCAACAGGGCCAAAAGAGTAATTAATCAGCAAAAATGTAGTAATTAATGCTGTTACTAAAGAATACTAACACAATAAATTACTCTCCATAATGTTTTAAATAAATACTTAAAATCCATCAAGAGAGAAAAGATGACAACATCTTTCATGAATAAAAGAGCAAAAAGATAAAATTGATTTCTGCTAATACCATAGCAATATTACTAATGCTTTGGAAAAATTCATAAAATGTATATATTTGGATTTAACCAATTTATCAAAACCTAAAAATATAGCAATTAATAAAACTTGGAATGAGAAACCTAGCAACGTCCTTGTACCTGGATCTATTATTTATTGTGTCCACTGTGTACATCGGTGTCTGACTCTCCAGCAGATTGAAACCTTAGTGGGGATGGTGGGTGGATTACTTTCAGGTTTTTGTTACCTATACAATAAGTACTCAGTAAATCTTCCCTGGTGGCTCAGACGGTAAAGCATCTGCCTACAATGCAGGAGACCTGGGTTTGATTCCTGAGTCGGGAAGATCCCCTGGAAAAGGAAATGGCAAACCACTCCAGCACTCTTGCCTGGAAAATCCCATGGACAGAGGAGCCTGATAGGCTGCAGTCCATGGGGTCGTAAAGAGTCGGACACAACTGAGCGACTTCATTTTTATTTTTAAATGTTTTTAAGTAGATGAGAATGTGAAGAAAAAGAGATTTTATAATTATAGGACAAAATCAAGAGATTGAAAACAATATAAAAGATTAACAGTGACCTAAAAAATTAAAGCACCTAAATCTGATATATTTACTGGGCAATTTTTCCAAGCATTTAAAAGAAGGGAAAAGAAAAAAAAGAATAATTTTTTTACTTTTTGAAAGATAACATGTGTCAGGCAGCCTACTCAGAAGACACTGAAATATCAGTGTGGATGATATGATTTTATAACCAGAAAATAAGAGAAAAATCCTAAAATAAATTAAGCTCCTTTTACTGTGGGATATCAGAAAACCCCAAGCATTACAATTCTTAAAAACTGGTAATAACTGGAATGTGGAATGAATGGAATCCATTCCTGACAGTAAAAACTGAGTACTTATGAATTAATGCATTGAGAAGTAGGTATTCATCAAAATACACACAAACGCACTATCCTAAGTGAATGTACAAGAATGCACACATCAGTGAAGAGGGAAAGTCTCCACAAGGTTGAAGAGATTTTAAAGCACTTGTATTATCCTATGTAGCAATCCATCTCAGTGATGCTATTTCTGAGCCCTGTCACCCCCCAACCGTACCTCCCCCTAACTTCTACCACCAGATCGATTACCCTAAAATAGACATTTTTTTCCTTAATAGTTTCATTCATATGTGTATTTTTGTCTGTGTTGGGTCTGTGTTGCTGCACGGCCTTTTCTCTGGTTGCAGAAGGCAGGGGCTTCTCTTCATTGGGCTTCTCATTGCAGCAGCTTCCCTTGTTGCAAAGCACGGGCTCTAGGCACCCGGGCCTCAGTAGTTGCTGCATGTGGGCTCAGTAGTTGCGGCTCCCAGGCCCTGGAGCGCAGGCTCCGTGCGTGTGGCGCGCTGGCTTAGTTTCTCCGCAGTGTATAGGATCTTCCCAGGCCAAGGTCTCCTGCATTGACAGGCAGATTCTTTACCACTAAGCCACCAGGGAAGCCTAGTGACATTTTTTATGCATCCTTCTTGTTTTTTATTTATTGTATTTATTTATTTGTTTATTGTAGTAAGAACATTTAACCTGAGATCTACCCTCTCAACACGTTTTTGTAACAATGTGCTAATGTCAGCTGTAGGCACAATGACTATGTTAAATTTCTCATATATGTGAAATCATACAATATTTGTCCTGTGACTGGCTTAGTTCACCTACAATAATGTCTTCCAGTTTCACCCACTTTGTCACACTCAATTTTTATGTTTATTTTCTGATTTTTCCAAATTTATTTTTTAATGCCTAGGCCACATGCTCCCTACTCTTTCATTTTTCTATTTTTGTGGGTTTTGTGATGCTTTTCCAGATTTTTCCAATGGAGGCAACCTATCTCTTTATCATACAGTTTTCAGTCTTAAAGTATCTGCTGCCATTTACTAAAACCTTACACTCCACAGGACATTTCTTGTAGGTTTTACTTGTACTGCAATTTAACAGTCTGTGTTTCTGCCTAGTGTTTTCAATTAAGGCTGTATCCTATTCAGTATCTATATCCCTCACTGTATTTAGCAGAGTGTCTTACGGTAATTATGCAGCAAATATTGTTTAACCAATTGGTTGGTTGTAAACTCCTTAAGGGAACATTTCATTTACCTTAGTAGCCCCAAGCCCTAGAAACTATCTGACATCGGACATGCTCAACAAATGTTGAGCTGTGTATGGGAAGAAACAGAGAGAAAGGAGAACGCGATGATTTGGCTGTGAAAACACTGCTGCATGCACAGATCAATTCTTAGCTCTCTTTTTAAAATTTTTATTATTGAAGTATAATTGCTTTGCAATGTTGAATTCATTTCTGCTGCACAATGAAGTGAATCAGCTACGAGCATGCATGTGTTTCCTCCCTTTTACCTGACCTATCACCAGTATTTGACCCAGCTGGTAACTCTTTCCTACTGGAAGCACCTCTTCACTGAGGACATTCCTTCTCGGTTTTGCTTCTGTGTCGCTGTTTCTTCTCAGTCTGCTTGGCTGTCTCTTTGTCTTCTTCCAACCTCATCACCTTGGAACGCCTCCGTGATTTGCCCCTGCTCCTCTTCTTTTCTGCTCTGTTCTCTCCTAACACTTCTCCCTAGGTGATCCCACTAGTTCCTGGGGGGAAAAAAAAAATCATGTGCTGATAATTCCCATATATACATACATCTCCAATCCTGACATATTCATTAATTCAAGTCTATAGTGTTCAGTGCCTACTTGATATTTCCCCTGGGATGTCTAACAAAAGTTTCAAGCTTAATAATCCCACGATGAACTCTGAATATTCCTCCTTAAGCCTGAACCTCCAGCCGTGGTCCTCATCTCAGCTAAGAGTGGAAACACCATTTTTCGTGAATCCCAGGTACTCTTGACTGTCTCATCCTCTCACATCTTCATTCATCCGGAAATGCCTTTGTGCTCTATCTCCAAAATAGACACAGATGCCAGCTTCTCACCTCCCACCCCTCTGCCAAAGTGATCTGAGCCATCATCATTGCTCCTCTGGATTATTGCAATAGTCCTTGCAATTGATTGCCTGCAGAGCAGCCCAAGATATCCTTTGAGAGTGAATGTCAGATCATGTCATTTCTCTTTCACAATCCTGAAACAGCCCTCCATTTCACTCGGAGTGAAAACCAAAGTATTTATGATGAAATATACAATTGGATTTCCAGCGCCCCTCTCTGGCCTCATCTCCTATTGATTTCCTTCTTACTTACTCCCCTCTAGCTACAACGCCCTCCTTCCTGTTTATTTCAGTTCTCTGTTTCTCCATGACAAACAGTCCTCAAATTAAGTTCGGTTGTCATCTCTGTGATTCTGTAGGTTGACTTCAGCTGGACATTATTGCTCTAGTTTTCATGTATGGTTCCAGCCCATTGTCAGCTTGTTCTGAAGTCATCTCAAAGCTTATGAGCTAGAGGTCCAAGACACCTCACTCCAAGACTGACAACGGATGCAAGGGACTGTGGACCAGAGTACCTCCAGGCGGCCTCTCCTTGCACTTGGATTTCTTAAAACATGGCAGCTAGGGGAGTCAGCATTCTGAGAGTCAGCATCACGAGGGCAAGTGTTAAGGAGAAAGGAAGGAGATGTTCCCAGGCCCGCCAAGACCACCCCTGGCACAGTGACACTTAGGACATGTCCTTTCGGTTTAAGCAGCCCCGGAGTCTGGCAGGACTTAAGAACACGAGGCAATAAACTCCACCTGTTCATGAGGCTCTGCAAGGTCTCATCACAAAGGAGCACGCAGGGTGGGAGATGCTGGGGTGATCTTTGTAAAATACGGCCTGTGGTGCTCTTTTTCAAACACGCCAGCTGCGCATCCTCTCACCTCAGTGCTTCACACAAGCTTCCTCTTCCGCCAGGAACGTTTTTCTCCCAGTATCGGCAGGTTTGGTCCTGTCCTTGTTTTCTCACTTTCTTCAGTTCTGTCAATATGTCACTTTCTCAGCAAGCCTATCTGTGACCACCGTACTTAGCATTATACATAAATTCTCTCCCTTACGACCCAGTGCTCACAGTGACCCGTGACGTACCTGCTCCCCAGAGGCCCCTGAACTCTGGCTTGTCCTCAAGTTTCAGCAAGCGCTAAGTCACTAAAGGGGCAAAATGTCTCCTTCTTTACAACACATTCTGAGAATCTGCTAACCACAGAGAAAAACATGTCCCCATTAAAACACCCCAATGATGCCACCTGTTCACCTACCCTATTCACTCACTTATCCTACCCGCCCCTCCAAATTTCCTGCCAGTTCTTCTCCACCATCCATAAAAGAAAAGCCTTTTTGGTTTCATTTTGAGATACTTGCAGATTACTGGGATCAAAACATTCTCCCTATTGGAATAATCATTTGAAATACAGTCTCTCTTTATCTAAATCCATATTTATTTTGACAGCATTCCTAATCCTTTTTACCCTACACAATTTTTCTTTATCACTTATACTTTTGAATATACTGTGTGTTTTGTCTATTTTTTATGTTTCTCGTCTCTCACTCTTTATTAGAATATAAATTGCATGACAGTAGTCCGTTTTTCTATTTCGTCTACTAAATTCCCATCACACTGTAGGTCCTCACAAAGTGTTTGTCAATTCAATGCATAAACCGTCTCCAGGGGTATAATGAGAGTAGTCCATTCAGCACATAAAGATATAGAATAAAGAAATATCTGTTACTAATCTTCTGGGATTTCATCCTCCACTGCACATAATTGAGTCTTTGACATGTTCCATGAGCCAGCTTCTCATTTCAATCATGTAGTTCCTGTAAAACTCTAATTAGTGTTCTGTCATATTATTCTTAGTCCTTCCTAATTCCTTTCCCTCTTTGCTCTTGAACTTAGCTGAGAGACTGGAAGCTGCTTATTTGTGAACAGTTTCCGCTGATGCTGCTAGAGCACTGGATTTTCGTTCATCTTCGCTTGGCACACCCTTGTAACTTATGTTGGATGAATACCCTATCTAATCCCAGTCATTAGTCCAGACCTTCCCTGTAGTCTGTCACATGTTCTCAGATGCTATATTGTCATATGTCTTGGCCATCTTTCTTCCTTTCCAGTTGATCTGTCCACACAAGCTTGTCCTGTTTCAGTGGGCACTACAAACACTACTATTTGTGATACCTCCTAACCTTCCACATCTTGCTTTAGCGAACTATTGTAAATAAATCCCTATAGACACATACTGGGGTTTCCCAGGTAGTGCTAGTGGTAGTTGCAAAGTAGCATAGGCTACCTGTCTGCCAGTGCAGGAGACATAGAGATACAGGTTCGATCCCTGGGCCAGGAAGATTCCCTGAAAGAAAGTATGGCAACACACTCCAGTATTCTTGCTGGAGAATTCCGTGGACAGAGGAGTCTGGCGGTCTATGGACCATGGGGTTGCAAAGAGTCAGACATGACTCAAGCGACAGCAGCAGCAGAGACATACGGAGGCAGAAGGAAAAGAAACTCATCTCTTCTTCATGGTCACACATTGATAAAGTTTATGGAGTGAATTTTTGTTTAAAAAAAAAGTGTCTAACAGCACAGTGATTTTGTGTTCCAAGTTATTCTTCCATTCCTAGGATCTAGGCAGGGAGAGAAAGAGAGGAGGAAGGTTAAAAGTCTTATAATAACTTTCAGCTTTTGACCACATAATTACCCACTGTTGTGCTTTAAACAGAGATTACCAGACCTCTACTCAAATGAATGGACACCAATGCCTCAGAGTTTCCCCAACCATTTCTAATAAAGGGGCAGTCTTCAAATGTATTCAAACTGCACTTATCTCTTGAATTTGCAAAACTGAACTGGAAATTAATTTTTAAAAATTTGCATTAATGCTACTTTCTCACTTTACCACCCCCCACCTTCCCCTCCCTGTGTCCGCAAGTCCATTCTCTCCCAGGTTCATCAGCATCGCTTTTCTAGATTCCGTATATATGTGTCAATGTGTAATACCTGTTTTTCTGTTTGTGACTTACTTCACTCTGTATGAGAGGTTCTTGGTTCACCCACCTTACTACAACTGACTCAATTATGAACCAGAAGGAAAAGCACAAAAGCTGGAATATTCTAAACCATGAGGAAAATCTTCCCTCACATTGAAAAATGAAAGCTTTGTTTTCAATCCTTGTTTTAAATGTAGGAAACATCTCATACTCTCTTTTATATCTTCCCCATCTTGTTTTCTTCAAACAAGGCAGAGACTAAAAGAAGAGGCCCTAGAATCCAAGTTGACAGCCTTGGGTGCTACATTCTTTCTTTCAGGATCCAAATCTCATCTATAAAATGTAGGTAATAATTTATGTACATGCCTCACGGGTGATAATATGATTAAACAAGAGGGCAGGTTGAAAATATTTTTAATACTAGATACAACCAATTGCAATTTAGAATGTAAAAAATGATATAAATAGAAATATGTTTGTATTAGGTAATTAACATTTATTAACACTATTTCCCATCAAATAATATATAAATTAAATATATTTGCAAAAGAATCTAAAATTTAACTGGAATAATAAATGTATGAGAATACCTGAGATATGTTGAGGGAGATAAAGGAAAATAAGAATTGGTTTGTCCTATCTAATATAAAAAGTATTATTAAGCCTTTTCATACTGTTGGCTTAATTTGGGGGGCTCCAAAATCACTGCAGATGATGACTGCAACCATGAAATTAAAAGACACTTGCTCCTTGAAAGAAGAGCTATGACCAACATAAATACCATATTAAAAAGCAGAGACGTCACTTTACCAACAAAGAGCCATCTAGTCAAAGCTATGGTTTTTCCGGTAGTCATGTATGGATGTAAGAGCTGGACCATAAAGAAAGCTGAGCACCAAAGAATTGATGCTTTTGAACTCTGGTGTTGAAGAATACTTCTGAGAGTTCCTTGGACTTCAAGGAGATTGAACCAATCAATCCTAAAAGAAATCAATCCTGAATATACATTGGAAGGACTGATGCTGAAGCTGAAGCTCCAATACTTTGGCCACCTAATGCAAAGAACTGACTCATTAAAAAAGACCCTGGAGCTGGGAAAGACTGAAGGTGGGAGGAGAAGGGGATGACAGAGGATGAGATGGTTGGATGGCATCACCAATTCAATGGATGTGAATTTGAGCAAGTTCCAGGAGTTGGTGATGGACAAGGAAGCCTGACGTGCTGCAGTCCATAGTGTTGCAAAGAGTTGGACGCAAATGAGCAACTGAACTGACTGACTGATTATTAAGCCAAACAGTATTTCTCAACTGGAGGCAATTTTGTCCCCCAGACATTTGGCAATGCCTTTCAGACATTTTTGCTGTCACCACTGAGTTGGGATGAGGATGGGGGATGTGCTGCTGACATCCAGTGGGCAAAGGCCAAGGATGCTGCTCAGTACCCCACAATGCACAACACTTCTCTCTACAACAAAGGATGATCCAGCCCAATATGCTGGAAGTTAAGAAACTGAATTTAAAGGATTAAAACTGGGGTGCAGGTATGGGGATTAATAGATACTGGGGCAGGCTGCAAAGTCCAAGTACAATCTCAAGTATACACAAAAGTGTTATATCTGATAAAAATGTGCCACCAGTTAGATAAACTTCTCATTAAATGATGGTGGATCAACTGACTAATAGATGGCAAGGAATAGAGTTACAACCTTATTTCATTAAATAAAAGTTCAATGTATTTTAGGAAAGTAGCTAAAGAAAAATGTAAAGTGAACATTTATTTAAACTTGGGATGGAGAAGCTATTTTTAGAAATAATATTTATTCTACCCATCACTTAAGATCCAATGTGTTTCAGTTCCTGGACTACGTCCCTGTGAAGTGGGAAGTGAGAGGGTAAATATTTTTACTGCCCAGCAAATGAAGTAAGTTTCAGCTCTGGGGAGTCTGGTGTACGCCTGCAGATAAGCAAGAGGCCTGATTAAATAGGGCTTTGTAAAAGGAGCTTAAGTTTCATATCTCAGTCTCTGCTTTCAAACAAGGATAAAGAGTGTTCCCAAAGAGATATGGATGCTGAAGCATTAAGGCCTAGCTCCAGTGATTAGCTTCTGTCCAGAGAATACAAACATCCAGAAGTGCACACGTTCCCTCCTCTACACATGGTTGAGAACCACGTTTTACTCTTTGTACATGATTTATTGTTATAAAGTATTGTTATACCCCCTTGAAAATCATATGGATTGGGTCACTTTAATTGATAAAAACAAAATCAACTGCGTTGGTGTCATCATTTTCCAAGAGAAAGGCAATTATATTATATATGAGATAGTGAAAGGATACAATTAGAAATGGATCCCTACAGCTAAAAACGAGGATTGTCTTTAATATGGCTGCCAGTCTTCCTTTTTGTTTGGTTTTTCTTCTTTAAATTCATTTATATCATTCCTTGTGTGCAAACCTGGAGGAAAGATGCTCAGGTCTGTCCTCAAAGCAATAACGTATAGAACTATATTTACTAGGAGCTGTGTACAATTCAGTCATAGTTCTGGCTGTGTTTAGAGATGCTCTTCCTAGTCTATTGTTGCTCATTCATTTATGACTTGGGCCTAAGAGATCCATCCTCATCGGTCTGTGACATTTTTCAGAAAGAGAATGTGGAGCCAGTCCCATTACTGACTGCATCACAAGAGGCAATAATAGAAGCAAGGAGTTTCCCTGAGAGCCAAGCATAGGGATGGTGGCTTATATGCTAAATAAGGAGATAGAGTATCAAATTAGACAGCACAGCCTATTGTGTTTCAAAGAACAAAGAGCCTTCTAAACCTTTACATATAAACACAATGGTAAGGTTTAAGCATCAACATATTTTAGGACTACAGTAAGTATACAGACATTGGACCAACTTTCTTTGACAACACGATCTTTCTGTAAAAAGATTTCTCAGCCCATTCTGATCCTGAGTCCCTTCTCTGAATTATTCATATTACCTGCTCAATAATGTTTTTCACAAAATGTCCTTTGTTTTTGGCATGTTAAAAGGAATTTTGTCACTTAATTTTGCATGTAACTATGCATGGGATCACTAACTCGATGGACATGAGTCTGAGTGAACTCCAGGAGCTGGTGATCAACAGGAAGGCCTGGCGTGCTGCGATTCATGGGGTTGCAAAGAGTCGGACATGACTGAGCGACTGAACTGAACTGAACTGAATGCATGGGATTGGGCTTCCCAGGTGGCACTAGGGGTTAAGATGCAGGAGACATAATGAGACATGAGTTTGATCCCTGGGTCCAGAAAATCCCATGGAGGAGGGCCTGGCAACCCACTCCAGTATTCTTGCCTGGAGAATCCCAGAGTCAGAGAAACCTGGTGGGCTACATAGCATAGGGTCACAAACAGTCAGACACAACTGAATTAACTTAGTGTGCATGCCTGGGCTTTTCATGTTTGTTTTGAGCAACTTGAGGGTGGAGAGTTTGTTTATTTTGTGTCTTTCAGAATGTAAAGTATAATTATTTCCCTCCAATAGTGGTATTTGTGATTTTAAATTATAGCTGATCCATACAAGCAAGTGGAAGATAGAATAATATCTCATCTACCCAGAATGTGTTGTTCCAGTAGTATTATCTTTTTGAAACTTATGAAAGAACCATTAGAAAAAGAAAAGCTTAAAACATCCAAAATGGATATTATTAAGTTCATTTATATCATACTAAATGAGCATGAAATAACTAAAGGGAAAAATTCAGATGGTTACAGCTAGGAATTATTTTAACAATGTGACACAGGAATTCAGTTCAGTTTAGTCACTCAGTCGTGTCTGACTCTTTGTAACCCCAAGGACTGCAGCACACAAGGCTTCCCTGTCCATCACCAATTCCTGGAGCTTGCTCAAACTCACGTCTATCGAGTTGGTGATGCCATCCAATCATCTCATCCTCTGTTGTCCCCTTCTCCTCCTGCCTTCAATTTTTCCCAGTTCCAAGGTCTTTTCCAATGAGTCAGTTCTTCACACCAGGTCACCAAAGTATTGGAGCTTCAGCTTCAGCATCAGTCCTTCCAATGAATATTTAGGACTGATTTCCTTTAGGATTGACAGGTTGGATCTCCTTGCACTGCAAGGGACTCTCAAGAGGCTTCTCCAACACCACTGTTCAAAAGCATCAGTTCTTTGGTGCTCAGTTTTCTTAGAAAGAATAGTATGAAAAGGAACTTTCATGAACAGTATGAAAAGACAAAAAGATATGACACTGAAAGATGAATTCCCCAGGTCAGTAGGTGCCCAATATGCTGCTGGAGAAGAGTGGAGAAATAACTCCAGAAAGATGAAGAGACAGAGTCAAAGAGAAAACAATGTCCAGTTGTGGATGTGACTGGTGATGAGCCCAGTGCTATAAAGAACAATATTGCATAGAACCTGGAATGGTAGGTCCATGAATCAAGGTAAATTGGAAGTGGTCAAATAGGAGGTGGCAAGAATGAACACTGACATTTTAGGAATCAGTGAGCTAAAATGGACTGGAATGGGTGAATTTAATTCAGATGACCATTATATCTACTACTGTGGGCAAATATCCCTTAGAAGAAATGGAGTAGCCTTCATAATCAACAAAAGAGTTCAAAATGCAGTACTTGGCTGCAGTCTCAAAAATGACAGAATGATCTCTGTTCGTTTCCAAGGCAAACCATTCAATATCAAAGTGATCCAGGTCTATGTCCCAACCAATAATGCCAAAGAAGAAGCTGAAGTTGAACAGTTCTATGAAGACCTACAAGATCTTCCACAACTAACGTCAAAGACAGTGGAATTAGTATAGGTTAAATAACCTTTGACCCAGTGGAGCAGATTTGCTTCAGTTAACAGAAACTTGGATTTTTTTTTCTTTTTGTCAAACAGCTTACACTCCTCTCCTTGCTGCAGAGAAGAGACACTATTTCCAGATATCAAAGAGCTTTTCCAATATAATTTTGCAGAAATTTTCCCCACTCCCTCCTAGAAAAGCCAGGTTTTCTTCATTTTTCAATTTTCAGCATTTTCTTGGATATGCAATAGGCAGTAGAACAAGAATGATTAAAAGATGCAATACATGAAAACTTGCTTATAGGAGGAATTGTAGAGAAAGAGTGAAAATTCTTTGGAGTTAGAGCTTCAACACAGGCATAAGGTAATGACTGTTAGGAAACAAAAATATCTGACATATCTGTCATAGACAAGTATGAAGCACAGAAGAGTTTCAGCAAAAACAGATAGAATCAGACATGCATCAGTAAGAACATCCAGACGAGAGCCAGAGAGCAATAGTGCCTTTAGTATTTTACTAAAGGACTCACCTTCCCCTAAGTAAGGGGTATGGGAGGTATCAACAACCAGTTACGTTATAGCTACATCCAGATATCACTGGTGCTCAGATGGTATTATCCTTGTGCTTAAGTAAACCAATTATAAGAGCAAGCCATTCATGGTTGATCCTACATATTAAATTAGCCATTCTTAACTAATTCTTTGTGCTATCTTTAAAAAGGATCAAGTAAAAAGTATTGTTCACATATTGCTGGAAAGACACTTTCTATAGCAATTTAGACCCGTTTAGTTGCTCAAAGTGATTGAAGCTCCCAAATTGAGATAGAAATGACTCATTAACTTTTTCCCATTGAAGTTTATAAACAAAATGAAACTGCTATTAAAAATGCAAAGAAAATAAAGTTAAAAGCCCTTATAAAAATAAGTTCATTTTATTAAATTTTTAAACATACATTTTAAAACTTTAATTTCCTAAACTCCTTTCTTATGTTAATATTAGTAACTTAAACAGGATTAAATTCAAAAGTAATGCTTTGAGTCTGACCATGCAGAGTCTGGGTTCTAGACTGTTCCTTCTATTCCTTCTGTAAACAACCATGCTGTGCTGTGCTTAGTCGCTCAGTCATGTCCAGCACTTTGCAACCCCATGGATAGTAGCCCGCCAGGCTCCTCTGTCCATGGGGATTCTCCAGGCAAGAATACTGAAGTGGGAAGCCTCTCCCTTCTCCAGAGGATCTTCCCAACCCAGGGAAAGAAAGGTCTCCCACATTGCAGGTGGATTCTTTACCATCTGAGCCACCAGGGAAGCCTGTAAACACAAAACTAGACAAAATATTTATGTGAAGCGTTTTCAGAGAATTGGGAGAGGTGGGGGTGGGCAAGGGGTGGGTGTCAATGTAGAACTGGAATGCTAGCTGGAAAGAAAATAAAAAACATTTTTTCCCACCCTTCTGCCTTGAGGAACTTTCAAGGCCGCCACATGTCACTAGAAGTAAATCCCACGGAGAAAACAGCAGTCTTACTGGGCTACAAATGCAGAGATTAGTGTTGAAGGCTGTTAAAGCCACTGGAATTCACAGGGCAACAAAAAATAGAGAGGGGCGCTGTGCAGACAGGAGTCCCCAGAAAGCCACGTGGGGAAATCTCTATGGAGCCCTGGCTCAGGGCTGGACTGCACACGTGTAAAGAGAGTCTCTTCCTAAGCTGAAAGAAAATACCACAGGGCATCCAGATTGTGTTTCTGAGTACAAAGGAGGCAAATTAGAATTCAGTAACTAAAACTAAAATAAAAGTATGCAAATAATTGGAAATTAAACAATGCACTTCTAAATATCACATAGGTCGCAGAAGAAATCACAATGGACATTAAAATATTTCAATCATAATGAAAAGGCAGCATACCATAATGATGAAAAGCCATAAAGAAAGGTAATAAAAAGGTAAAATTTTAGGAAGTGGCTAAAGCAGTGGAAATTTTACAAATTTAAGTACTTATATATAGATCCAAAAAAAAAAAACAAACCCAAATCATAAATGACAAATGAAAAGTTAAATAACAGAAATAATCACTACACGTTTATAGCTTCTACTTGGACATCTTTCCCAATCAGTTTTTGAAACTAGATTCTCTGATTGCTTTGGTTTTCTTTTATAGAATTTATTTCTATTTTTAAAAGTTCAAGAGACTTTAAAAAGTCCCCAAAGCCCAAATATGTCCAGGTTTAATATATGATCATACCGAGGTATTATCTGTTAAAGCCTCAATTTGATCCTGGTTAATTATACACCCTAATAATTCTTCTAGCTGAGCAGTGGTGATATTTCTTTGATTCCTGGCATCTTTCATAACTGGCAGAAAAAAAAAACTAATAATCAGTGATTTGTGTTTCCATAGTAAAATTCAGGAAAAGAAGAGCACAGTAAACCCAAAGTAAATAGGAGGAAGGAAGTAATAAATATGAAGACCTAAATCAATAAAATAGTACATAACATTACAGAAAGCAAGAAAGGCAAAAACTGGATTTTTGAAAAAAACACCAAATATATCCAAATATGGCATATTATGTGCCATTCCTTACACTATCTTAATTACTCAAATTAAAACAAGGCAGTTCACTCTGCCCCTATCCTCAGGTTCATATTTGAGGTTTCAGGAATGTTTTTCACAGGATGGTTCAACTGTAAAACTAGTTAAAAGCTTATCTAGTCCAGCAGTGCCTAGAACATAATAGGAGCTCAGCCAATATTTGTTGAATAAATAATTGACTGTTTCCTTTAATAGATGAGGAGGTCCAGAGAAAGGAAGGGACTTCCCTCAAGGTCACCAAAGTCCTAATTAGTGAGCCTGCAATTAAGACTCCTCTGGATTCTGGATTCTGTCCTCCACACCAGACAATATTTTCTGCTTTAACCAGATTATAATTTAGTTTCAAATTTCTAAGCCTTTGTTGAATCCTAATAGCCCTAAAAGCTAGTTTTGTGTTTGAACTGCCCTAGCAGCCCATTTTACAAAGACATTTCATTAACATTTCTTTAAAAAAAAAAATCAGCTCGCTAGCCAGGAAGTTCATTGAGAGGTGAGGAAGAGAAGAGTTAATGGGCACAAAAGCTAACATCAGAGCTTCCAACCCATCAGCTCAGGAGAGCTAAGAGCTGTGTTTTCTCAGACTGGCAGCTGCCTTTCTCAAGCTCCCTCCCTCCCCAGCACTGCTCCTTCTGGCTGATTGATTCTGTTGAATCAAATTTTCCTGAGACAAAGTTCAGGTACAATTGAAACTACAAGACAATTTTCCACCAGTAGAGAAATTACAATGGAAATCACATTAAAATTGAAATCAGATTTGAAATTAAAATTTGTTTTGAAATTAAAGGAAATTTTCTTTTCAAAGGCAATCACAGAAGAAAAAAATATTGTCATAATTCAAGTAGACTCAGCAAATAGGTTTTAGCACTCAGGTCAGAGGGAAGCAGAAGCCAGAACTTGAGAGAAATAGTAAGAGACTTAGGAAGGAAGTGGGTTTTATGAAGTTGGCACATGAGAAAGCATAATATGATTTTACCTCCTAAACAAATGAAATAATAGTCAGTACTTATGTGGCATGAACTGTATGTCAGGAACTGTTCTAAATGCTTTGTGAAATAAATATTATTTAATCTTCACTACAACACTCCCATGTAAGGACTATTATTACCTTACATTATTATTATTACCTTACAGACTATTATTACATTTACAGATTATAAAATTGAGTTTAAAAACTAATTTAAATTCACAGGACTAATAAGTGGTACAGTCAGGTTTTAAATGCAGATAGTCTTGTTCCAATACTTTTTGGCTACCTGATGTGAAGAACTGACTCATTTGAAAAGACCCTGATGGTTGGAAGGATTGAAGGTGGGAGAAGGGGATGACAAAGGATGAGATGGTTGAATGGCATCACAGACTCAATAGACATAAGTTTGAGTAGACTCCAGGAGTTGGTGATGGATAGGGAAAGCATGCTGCAGTCCATGGGGTCGCAAACAGGTGGACACAACGAGGTGACTGAACTGAACTGAACTGAGTCTGGTTCCAAAATCCATGCTTAACAACAACCCCCCTCCACACACACACACACACACACACACACACACACACACACACACACACACTTACAAAGAATCACTTTGGGGATACAGATAGGAGCTGCCAGTTAGATAGGAAAACCAGCTCTTGGGTTCTCTACCAGAGGTTGAAACCCTACAAAATAATGACACTTTTGAAGCTTGAGTTTTGCTAACAGTTAATTTAAGTGTGTGATAAGTCAAATTACATCCATTCCCTCCTTCCTCTATTTATTTGTTATTAGCCATTTGACCCATTAAGGAATGTGTAGATATGAACTAACTAAGTTAGTGATGGAAAGGAATAGAAGATGCTTGGGGAGACTGCATTAAAAATATTTATTTAACATCTACTACATGCTAGTTTCCAGAGAAGGCAACGGCACCCCACTCTAGCACTCTTGCCTGGAAAATCCCATGGACGGAGGAGCCTGGTGGGCTGCAGTCCATGGGGTCGCTAAGAGTCGGACATGACTGAGCGACTTCACTTTCACTTTTCACTTTCATGCATTGGAGAAGGAAACAGCAACCCACTCCAGTGTTCTTGCCTGGAGAATCCAGGGACGGGGGAGGCTCATGGCCTGCCGTCTATGGGGTCGCACAGAGTCGGACATGACTGAAGCGACTTGGCAGCACATGCTAGTTTCACAAATTGAAGACTGACTAGGATTTAGGTGTTTAGAGAATATGTACGTAGTAGGTATCTGTTATTAGAAGATGTCTGTGTTCTGTGCCAGCCATGCTATGTCCCCACTCTTATGGAGCTTAAATCTAAAATGCAGAGACAAATATTAGCCAACTGATCCATTAGACAAGGTACAGCTGCAGACTGGGACACTCTGAAGGAAAGGAAGACGAGTACAAGCTGTGGATAATAGACAAGATAGTGATTCACACTGGAAGCTGGCCCTGGAGCAGCCTGCCTTGAGAAAGAGAGGCTTGGATCAAGCCCCCCCAAGGATGAAAAAGGTGCAGTTGGTGACACAAGAGCAATAAGGAGAAAGTTCCAGGCAGAAGAAGCAGCACTCGCAAGGACGAGAGGGAGCAGAGTCTGAAACTGCTGGGTGCCCCAGTCCCAAGGGGAGAAGCAGGGCGGGGTGATGGGAGGCTGCAGCAGGCGGTGGAGGTGGCCATGTGGCATCTAATAGCATCAGGATCTTTGTGCAGAGGTCTGAGGAAGCCATGGGAGGACATGAAACAAGGAACACTCGATGCACTCAGTGAAAAACTAAACAGATAATGAAACTCAGATCCTTCTTCCTCCTAACCTCCAACCTCACTGCATTCCTACTAGCATACAGAATTCAGCCAGGAGAGCTCCTCACCAAGCCCTTCTCAAATAAGGAGCCTCTCCACTGGCAGAGGCTTACACACCCAGTCACACCACTAACTAGGTAGCACTAATCTGTCCTCTCTAAGGCCCAGGCAGTCTCTAACCTGGCTAATACTGGATATCTGGACTCAGCCTGGGCTTAAAAGCTGGGAAATTTCCAGCAAGTTAAACCATCCCCTTGAGCCTGTTTCCTCACCTGTGCCAAAGGGGATGGTAGCATCAACTGACTATTATGATAATGTTTCCAGCATCATCCAGTCCATGGTATGTACCCAGTAAGTGACAATTTTATCTGAACTCATTCATTTGAGTCATATCCTTCTCCCCTTTGATCCTCACAATGTGAAATGGTTATTATTCCCCCCACTCCATCTGGCAGGTGATAAAACAACCAAAGCTCAGGCTACTAGCTCAATAGCCTGCCAGTCGCCAGCAAGTGATGGAAGCATGCCTCAAGCCCACTTCATTCTGCTTGCAAACCAAGCTACCCTGCTCTCGCATTCAGTTGAGAGAAGCTCTGAGAATCATCTGTGCCTAGTGGAGACACAAAGATCCTGAGGACACCCAGGCAGGTAAGAGCAAAGAGTAAGACAAAACAAAAACCCCACAAAAACAAGAGATGGTTAGCATGCAGCCCTGCCTTTTCCAGCAGGCAGGGAGGTCAGTGAGGGAGACAGGGTGATGCCTGGACCAGCCCTGCCATGGAGAGATGCCTCGGGGGGCAGCTGGGCCTATACGAGCTCGTGCAACATGAAGCTGGCATCCTGTAGGCACATGGGCTGCCGACTGTGCTGGCCATCCCTGCGGGGGTGACTCTGCTGAGCGGAGGCCCGGCCACTTGCACGTTCACACAGCTTCTCAGGTTGTAGGACATCTCTAGGTTGGGAAAAGTGTGTCGGTTTCCTAAAGTCGTTCCCTCTTTCCCTTCCCTTTTGTGGCACACATCGGCTGTTTCTCAAGCCATTTCAACTCAAAGTAATCAATTTGCCATTGTGGCCTAATTTGGGGTAGCCCAACTGGAGCCCCAGCATATCCATGCATCCGATTGTATACTGCATGCTTTCTATGTGCCATGAAACCTCCTAAGCACTTTCCATATTTACTTTCATTTTCATCTTCACACCAACAAAATGAAGCTGAAGAGATGAGACTTGTCTAAGACGACCCAGATGCGAAGAGGCAGAGTGAGAAATACAGTCCAGGGGTCTCCAAAGCCAGGCTTCATAACCGTCCTACTGTACTGTCATCCCAGCCGGCACAGAGCTGAAGTAAAAGTCAGACAACAAGAAGTGGCGGAAAGTGGTACCAGACAGAGGAGAGAAGATGCGTTTGGACAGCGGATCCTGCAGGGCTTCTGGAGAAGGCACGGGTTAGCCTTTCAAATGCCCAGACTCACTGCCAGACCGAAAGCTCAGCAGTTTTGTTTGGGAGAGAGAGTGGAGGGGTCCAGGCTTCAGAATCTGGCAGACTCGGGTTTAAGTCCTGTCTTCATCTTGACTCACTGTGTGACGCTTTACCTCGCCTCTCTGAGCCTTCACTTTGTCAGTGTGTGAGACCTCATCGACTTGTGAAGCTTTAAAAAAGCATGAAATGCATCTAGTTCAATAAGCAATAACACACGCTCCATCACTCAGTCATGTCTGACTCTTTGCAACCCCATAGACTGTAGCCCTCCAGGCTCCTCTGTCCATGGAATTTTCCAGGCAAGAATGCTGGAGTGGGTTGCCATCTCCTTCTCCAGAGGATCTCATCTACCTAGGGATCGAACCTGCATCACCTGCATTGGCAGGCAGATTCTTTACCACCAGCACCACCTGGGAAGTCCCATGTAATAACACAGTAGACATTTAATAAAGGATGTTTGATTTGAGCTGACTCAAATCTCTAGGTTATAGTAAGAAAATGGAGAAAAATTCATTAATCAGCTTCTCTAGTGTATGTCTTAGAGAAGGCTGAGCGAAAGAAGGGTTTTGTTCTTGTTCTCATTTCTCATATTACACTATTGATCTCAAAGCCATACTTGTGCACATACACACACGTGCACAGGCACTCCGGCACAAGGAGCCACAGACTCTCAGAGAAGAAGTGTTCGGCGTGCTTAGTTGCTAGAATGAGCTTTCCCCTCAAGTTCAGGTGCTGTACTGTTCTTAATTAAAATCTCTAAAGAACTCTGGGTGTTGACAATCTCACCACCCAAAGCCATATTTACATTGTTAATTATTTAAGTTGCGGTGAATAATAAACAATGTCCAGGCTTCCCATAAAATTTCCAAAAATTAAACCAGGGAAATTGGCAATAAATGTCATTTGAAATGGTCCCGCTGCCAGTTAATTGCACGACAACTGTAAAATAATGGGGCATGAGGTGCGTCAATAATGCCTAATTAGTAGCAATACGAAATTTTCTTGGGAAAAAATGGCAATTACACGATACACACATTTAGCAGTCATCATCAAAGGCTCTTTATCCATATTAGCTAATTCATCTCCCCCACAACACCCCGGAAGGGGGTGGCACAGTCCTCATTGAGAGAGAGAGAAACCAAGGCCAAGAAATAAAATGGTGAATCCTCCTCCTGCTTAGCATCTTTGAAGTACAGTGTGAAGATCTCAACCTAGAAGCATCCAGGAAGGATCTCTGGGCAAGGGGAGAAGCATTTTTTTTTAGTGAATGACTTGCCCAGGTGATGTGTAGGTGAGTGTGGTGGATTCTTGGCTTCCCCCTAATCTGCCACATCTCACAATCCAGCTTTTTCTGAGAAAGCCCCACCCTGAACCACTGTCTCTGGTGGACAAACACTCTTGCATAAGTCAGTACAGTCCCTTTTTCTCTGCTAAAAGGCTTTTAATTGTAAACATACTACACCAATGGGGGAGGAAGGAGAGCTATGCCTCCTTTCCTAAAGTCATATGTTTTATTAGAACAGAGTCATAGCTTTTGGTTTCAATCCAACTATGAGGTCTAGAATTATTTCTGGAATGTGACTGATTTTGATTCAGTAAAAAAAAGAAGTGAATTATATCCTGTATGGACTAATTTAATCTCCATTAAAATTTTGTGAATAACGAAAAGATGATGGAGAAGAAGAGAGGGGATGATGAAGAGGAACAGAAAGAAGGAGAATAAAAGAGAGAGGAAGGAAGCTGAGAGGATGCGGAATGGAGAAGAGAATCAACAGCAGCCTGAGTAAGGCATGAAACTCAGGGCCCTGTGGATGCAAGCCTTTAACCAGCACTGTGAGGCTAGGCTTGTTATCATCCTCGTGTTACAGATGATGAAACTAAGGCATGGAGAGGTTATGTGTCCTCCAAGGTCCCGTTCCTGGTGAAATGGTGACCCAGGCCCTGAGATCATCTCCACTTGGCCTACTTTTTTCCACAACTGCTGCCTTTATGATGAGTCTCTTCACCGTCTTCTAAGCTGCCTATAAACCCGCAGGTAAAAGAGTGGCCCAGTGGGCAGGCATAAAGGGCATTTTGGAATATTACTATCCTAACAAAGCTTTTGATGAGCTGAGATCCAGTTCCAGGTAAAATCAAATACAATTTTCTTAGAGCAACATGTAAACTTCATGGAAGGATTCAATATTTGTCCCTTCAGTATCACAAAAGAGAAAATAAGACCATAGAGTATTGAGAAGAAAAGTTTTAGGATTTGATAAATCTAGATCCAAAAATTCTGTGCCTTATCTATAAAGTGAGCACAGTAATAGTATCTACATTATGAGGCTGCTATGAGGGTTAAATGAGAAGATACTTAGTACCTTGCATGTAGAAAGCATTCAGTAATTGTTAAGCTATGTTTTAAATGGGCTTCCCTTGTGGCTCAGACATTAAAGAATCCACCTGCAATGCAAGAGACCTGGGTTCAGTCCCTGGGTCAGGAAGATCCCCTGAAGAAAGGAATGGCAACCCACTCCAGTATTCTTGCCTGGAGAATCCCATGGAGAGAGGAGCCTAGCAGGCGGCAGTTCATGGGGTCTCAAAGAGTTGGACACAACTGAACAACTAAACACACACACATGCTTTAAACACATGTTGCCCTATTAATGATTGATAATGATCACTCCTTCACTCGAGGTTCAGTGCTCTGCTTAACTATGCAGGCTTTGAAGTCCACAACCTAAATTTCAATCCAGCGTCATCTAATTAATCTCTGTGGAACCAAAGGGGAACTGCTAAGTCTCTATGTGCCTCAGTTTCCTCATTAGTAAGAACAGTGTGATGATCCTATGTGCATGATTTTTTCTTTTAACTTTTCAATCTTTTTTAATTTTTTGACCACACCATGAAGTTTGTGGGAGGATGAAGAATGGGAAAGAGAAGCAAGAGCAGCCTGTTACTTCCTGACCTGGGATTCAACCTAAGACCTCAGCAGCAAAAGCTTAGCATCTTAACCACTAGACCACTAGGGAATTACCTGCATGATTTTTTTTAAAAGGTTTGTTTGTAGGGTTTGAATGAGACAATGCGTGTAAGGCATTAAGCCTAGCACCTGGACAATAACAAGAGCTTAAGAAATATTAGCTAGTGATGCTCTTTCTAGGTAGGCATACTTAGTACACAAAAAGAATTCAGTCCATGTTCTATTCCTAAAATCAACAAAATGCATTTGATATTCACTTAACAGACATTTATTGCAAATCCACGCTGTAGAAGGCATTGTCTTCTGCGCTGCAGATTCAGACATAAATAAAACACTGCTCTCAACTGAAGTAATAGTATAGACAATGGACACATTGGGTATAGACGATGGACACATTGGGTATAGACGATGGACACATTGGGTATAGACACAGCTATGTGTGGACTAGGAGACTCAGGTCAAGTTGAATGAATGAACAAAGTACATTGCAGTTCTTAAAGTTCAAGGAAAATACATTTCATCCAATTCCTACTCAATGTAAGAGTTCATTTAAATTAAAATCTTATGTCATATTAAGGCTTCCCTGATAGCCTGCAATGCAGAAGACCCTGGTTCGATTCCTGGATCAGGAAGATCCCCTGGAGAAGGGATAGGCTACCCACTCCAATACTCTTGGGCTTCCCTTGTGGCTCAGCTGGTAAAGAATCTGCCTGCAATGCGGGAGACCTGGATTGAGAGGATCCCCTGGAGAAGGGAAAGGCTACCCAGTCTGGTATTCTAGCCTAGAGAATTCCATGGATGTATAGTCCATGGGTCGTGAAGAGTCAGACATGACTGAGCGACTTCACTGTCACTTTACGTCATATTAGGCAAATTTTGATGCGCCCTCTTCCATGAAGTGACAGCCTGTTTTTAAATATATCCACGAACTGATAACTTTGTGAAGCAGCTGCTTCCACTGTCCAATAGCTTCAAAGTTCTTCCACCAAGTGATTATACTGAAACCTCGTCTCTCTGGAATGCCCACCCCTGGTCACTGTCTTTTGCTGAATCTGGGCAGAGTAAGTGTAACCCCTTTCCAACCCATAGGTCTTTCCCACAGACCACTGCAACTTCTGAGTCTCTGCTTCCTAAAGTGAAACTTGCAGATGTGCTGTGATGAAATGCCAAGAGATGTGAGCATCTCAGTCAGGGGAGGGCCTCCCAGATGGCCCGGAGCCATGACCAGGACTATGCCCTGGTACTCGGCACCCCGCAGCTTAGTGCCAGCATCTCTTCTCCCTGAATGCCCGTGTCAGTCCTGCCTGCACTTGTGAACTGGAGCGACTCTACCAGAGTCTCCACGCCTTAGTCCCTACTGGTGGACTACTTTGTGTTCACGTATTCATTAAACAGTGACTCACTGAGTTTCCTCTCCACCTGGAAGTGTGGGTAATGGATTACCTGTCCAGTTCACATGCATGACTAATTTTTGATATCAGTGAACTGTTTTTCCTCTCCTAAGAGAGCAAAGTTCAATGATATAGATAATATGATAAGCATAATTAGAGACATAAGGATTCAGGTGGATTTTCAGAACTGTTATTATTCCCAGAAAAGTTCATTAAACTTTTACCCAATTGAGAAATCCCTAATTCCATATTCCTGACACAATATTCTTGAACATCTCTGAAAAAGGGGGGTTTAGAGAAGCAACTATTCCTACTGCTTAAAAATTTTAGTGTTCTTCCATATTGGGGTTATTTGAAATTTGCCCCTTTGTCACTTCTACCCCTGGTAATTGTCTTTCTCTCTAGAGAGACTGTACACAATCCCACTTCCACAAAAAGATTTCTTCATAGCTGAAGATTTCTCACACTTCTGTTTGCATTTCTGGTTCTTTGTTTCTTCAGCCTAAAACGCTATAGTTCATCAGCTGTTCCTCTCTAAAAAAATTCAGATTCTTGATCACATGAATGTGTTCTCCTGAATGTACTCTGCAGTCTTTGAGTGTTCCTCTTAGGCTCTGGCGTCTAAATCTGGACAAACCTATTGCATTTCTGGTTCTTTGTATCTTCAGCCTAAAACTCTATAGTTCATCAGCTGTTCCTCTCTAAAAAACATTCAGATTCTTGATCACATGAATGTGTTCTCCTGAATGCACTCCGCATATTTTGAGTGTTTCTCTTAGACTCTGGCATCTAAATCTGGACAAACCTAACAGTGCAGGTGTGCATGCTAAGTCATTTCGGTCGTGTGCAACTCTTTGGAGCCCATGGACTCACCAGGCTCCTCTGTCCATGGGATTCTCCAGGCAAGAATACTGGAGTGGGTTGCCATCCCCTCCCCTAGGAGATCCTCCTGACCCAGAGATGGAACCTGCATCTCTTACGTCTCTGCATTGGCAGGTGGATTTTTTACCACTAGCACCACCTGGGAAGCCCCAGTCCTAACAGTGCTGAACTTTTAAAGAAAGGGTAGATGACTCCACAATCCTACAGTGGCATTCTCAATACAAAGCCTTCTGTGCCATGAGTCCTCTGGGAATCCACTTAGTGAATTCTTTGCTATTGTGGAAAAATAAAACAATGGCCCTGTGGTCCTGACCCAGAGATGGAACCTGCATCTCTTACGTCTCTGCATTGGCAGGTGGATTCTTTACCACTAGCGCCACCTGGGAAGCCCCAGTCCTAACAGTGGTAAACTTTTAAAGAAAGGGTAGGTGACTCCACAGTCCTGCAGTGGCATTTTCAATACAAAGCCTTCTGTGCTATGGGTCCTCTGGGAATCCACTTAGTGAATTCTTTGCTATTATGAAAAAATAAAACAATGGCCCTGTGAATATGTTGCTATGTTAATTGATGCTAAAGGATGCTAGTATCATTTTGATTCTGCACATGAAAAGGATATTCACCCACATCTCATTCCCTGAAGAGTCAACTCCCCAGATCTGCCATAAGGTTAATTCCTGAAATATATTCTTCATCAACTACCTCATGTGCCAGTCCCAATCCAGATGGCATCTGGCTTAATACTTTATTAGCTGGCAGGATGGAGAGCCCTGAAAAGGAAACTTGTCTGGCTTCTCCTTCATATACATTTGACTCATTTTCAGTAGCCTAATTAAATGCTTCTGTGATTGACAGAAGCTGGTGACAAGCAGATCTGCTACTAGAACTAAATATTTTCAGTTTTCTCTTCAAGATGTTAGATATCCAGACAATTTTAGAGATCAGAAATTTGGTGAAAGTAGGATATCACTTATAAAAAGGATATGACTGTGAAGACAGCATCAGAAGAGGCCTCTGAATGAGTAGAGGAAAAAGCCCAGAAAAATAAAGGACAGAAATGGTCCTCTATTTACTCTGCAGGAAGTAAAATTCCCCCCAAAAAATGCACAAATACATCCTTGAGTAAATACCTTTACTCCTGCAGTCAGTCAGACTCAACACTTTTCAGAGCCCTACAGCACAGCGTGGAGGGATACAGTGAGCCCTGACCCCAGAATCCTTAGATGTGGGTGTCTGGTCTTACTCTGCCTCTTATTGGCAAAGCATGTCAGCCTCCTCTTTGAACTGCAGATAATGTTAGCTAGCTGCTTACCAGTCTCAAGAATTATTGAATGAGCTCCAAGTTTTATGGGTGGGTGAAGAGGCTGTGAAATGTTATAGAAAAGTGAGACATTAACAACATACAAATACATCCTTGAGTAAATACCTTTACTCCTGCAGTCAGTCAGACTCAACACTCTTTTCAGAGCCCTACAGCACAGCGTGGAGGGATACAGTGAGCCCTGACCCCAGAATCCATAGATGTGAGTGTCTGGTCTTACTCTGCCTCTTATTGGCAAGGCATGTCAGCCTCCTCTTTGAACTTCAGATAATGTTAGCTAGCTGCTTACCAGTCTCAAGAATTATTGAATGAGCTCCAAGTGTTATGGGTGGGTGAAGAGGCTGTGAAATGTTATAGAAAAGTGAGACATTAACAACATCAAATTCTGCCTCATACAATTATTTGTACACACTACTCACTTGAAAGTAAATGCTAAACAGCAGGAATTGCTGTCATTTCAACCTCCTTCGTATCTAGCATAGTATCTGACATGTAGTAGGAACTTGATAAATGTTTGCTGAATTGAATTCCATGGAACTGAATTACTAAGTTGCATCGTCTTTGAGGGCAATTGTGGAATCTCACTTTACATCATCACCATCGCCTTGCTGAAAGCTGACATGAAAAAGTGTGCAATAAATGGTGAGTGAATGAATGAATAAATTGAGAGGACCTAGAAAGATGGCTCTCAAATCTGAGTGCACTTTAGAATTACCTGGGGTGCTTTTAAAAATCAGTCTCTGGGACTCTGCCCCACAAATTGATTTAAAAGTTCCCCAGGATATTCTAATGTACAGTCAAGGTTGAGAAATAATGACTTTAAACAATAAGAAAATATAAGGAAGACATCGCCTTCCCTTTTATAACCACTGCAGGACTTAGATTCTTAAGTGGAATAAAGCACTGTGAAAGCCTCCGGCACTCTAAAATGGAAGCGCGGTGCTGCTACTGCTTTTTAGAAAATAGTCAAGAAGCGGTTTTCTCGACTACTGGCTGGTGGACCTCTTGGCAGCCGTCGCCTTGGCAGACGTTGACCTCGCTATAGCAGGGCTAGGAATGCAAGATCAGCCATCAGGGCAGTGGCCTGGGGCTTCTGCTCAGCCCCAGTGTCCCAGGAGGCTGTCGGCTTACGGTCACCTCTGCAGTGGCCCTTACAGCAGCTTCCAAAAAGCAGACTCACCGCAGACATCCACAGGTGTTTTTCTCCTGCTCAAATTACATGCAAAATCCCAGTGGCATATATTCTGATATTTCTAGAAAATTAAGGAGGAGAGGATTATGGATGCTCCGTGAAGAGAATGCTATAGATATAATATTAACACCAGGCATGATTTGGAGGTTAAATAAGCAAGTAATTTATCAATCACTGTTGAATAGCAAGCCACAGACTTCAAGGGAGGACAATGTACTCAATAAGAAACCAAGGTTCATAGCAAAGGGGAAAGTATTGGCTCTCTCAAACCCATTATAAACCTTATTTCCATGAAGGAAAAAAAGTAAATCAGTAGCATGACCATAATTCCCATTTCTCAGGTAAAAAGACTGAGGCTTCAGGAGCTAACTGTCTTTGTCAAAGTTGCATGGCCAACAACTAGATGAATTTAAACTGGGAACTGACTTTATAAGCCAATATGTCTTGACAATGAGATTTCTTTTTATCATAAAAGGAAAATTTCAAGGAAAAAGTAAAATTTCAAGATTGGACTAAAGTGTGTGTTTGTGAAAAACAAAACATACACACACACCCACATTTCTAAAGCCTCATAAAAAGGACTAGTTGGATGACAGAAAGTTTTACTTCATGAAAAATTATACTTTGTAATACTATTAAAGAAACACATTTTCTTCAAAGATGCAAACTACTGCAGATAAATATCTATTTTTTTCAAATGCTGTCAGACCTGCTAAATGAATAGACAAGACTATCTGGTAAAGGCATTTGGAATTTAAGTATGAAGTATGAGTTATATACTGCACACTAGCCTAATGTTTTAAGCAGATTAAATGTATGAGAAGTGAAAAAGCTGTCCCTGGGAACATACAGACCTGAGTTTGTGTGTCAGCTCTTCCACTGTGAATTGTGAAATCTTGCAGAATTTTCTTTAACACTTTTTAAGTTTCAGTTTCCATATCTGCAAGTAAGAATGAGAATGACAACTTGCTAGTAATTCTTATTGCTATTAAATGAAGAATGTGTACAAACTGAGGTCCTAGAATAGGAAGCACCAAAATATTAAATGAATGAATAAAGAAGAATTTCCCTTATTCTGTGATTTTTCTTAGACTGTTTGGCTAATTGATCACTTTGCTAGTGAGTAGGGGTACAAATTACTTTGATATTGCACCACTCTAGATGTCCATGATTTTACAAGGATTCAAAAAACAAACCATTTGCATCATCAGGAAGAAAATATAAAGGGATATTTTGCAACTAAGAGGAGTTGGAAAGTTTGCTAAGTGAATCAGTGTAGTCATCACAGTGGATTAGATTTCACATTTGGAATCAGTTTTAGGAAGTAATTTATTGGAACAACAGCGTTAGAGAGCAGGCTGGTTCTTGGCTACCAAGAAGGCTGTTTTTTTTATTTCCACCTGACTGGTCCACGAGTCAGCTTGTACCCAGAAAGGAGAAACTGGGCTTCAGTAACCACAGGCCATGCACTCAGAAATCACTGTTGATTTCAAAAGCTTAGAGACAAAGGCTTCCCAAAACATCTCCACTTGAAACACTAGACATGAGACACTGAAGAGGAAAATTTCTATTGAAACTACCTATGAAATATTTTGCCTGTCTTCCATCTTTGAACATAAATGTTTGGTTCATCATTTTATTTCATTTTTTTCTCCCTCCAGCACCTAGTAGAATGAAGGAAGCATTGTGTTCATGCAATGAACAAGATTTAAGGAAACTATTGTAACCTGAATAGTATCTCTATTTACACAACACATGGAAATGGGAGGACTTGAGATAGATGAGCAAAGTCTTTCCGAACACTAGACATGAGATACTGAAGAGGAAAATTTCTATTGAAACTACCTATGAAATATTTTGTCTGTCTTCAATCTTTAAACATAAATGCTTGGTTCATCATTTTGGCTCATTTTTCCCCCCTCCAGCACCTAGTAGAATGAAGGAAGCATTGTGTTCATGCAATGAATAAGATTTAAAGAAACTATTGTAACCTGAATAATATCTCTATTTACACAACACATGGAAATGGGAGGACTTGAGATAGATGAGCAAAGTCTTTAAAGATGAAACCATTATTTGTTTTAAGAATGGAATCTAAACTCAATGACTTAAAGTAGTAAAAACTATTGGTAATCAATTCTAATATGTAAAATAGAATGTAGTGCTGCTGGTGGTGGTACTTTGATCAGAAGGTACACACTCTCTGGTTGCCTCGTGTGTGTGTGTGTGTATGTGTATGGTGTAAAGATTATAATTGGGGTTTGACATTGGCAGCCTGATACATCCATTTGTGTGTGTGTGTGTGTGTGTGTGTGTGTGTGTGCGTGCACTCAGTTGCTCAGTCATGTCCAACTCTTTGTGACCCCATGAACTGCAGCCCTAATTCTAGGGCACAGGCTAAGTAGTTGTGGCATGTGGGATCTTCCCAGACCAAGGATCAAACCTGTGTCCCTTGCATCAGCAGGTAGATTCTTTACCACTGAGCCACCAGAGAAGCCCCCAGAGCCTTCTTAATAACTGCCCTCTAACATTTCTTCTCTGCTCCTTACTGTACTATATTGTGTTTGAAGAAATCTTATTTCTACCACTGCTGTTCAAATCATAAAAGTAGGCACTCACTAGATGTACCAGTAACCTCTTTCCTGGAGGTGTGTGCTTATCAGCCCCTGGGTCTGTGCTTCGAGCCTTTTAATTGCTTGATGACTGTCTTCCATCTTAGGATGCCAAGATAGAGTTAAGCCTGTGTGTCTCCTTCAATGACTCAGAGCAACTGCCCTCTGAGGAGCATTCAGTATCACAGCGAGGCAGTGTTAGATCTTGGAATTAGCATTTTCTCTCTAAGGGAATTTCCAGGTTTCAGGAGAGCATGGGCTTGTCCGCAGTCCACACAGGCTTAGAGTAGGCTATCCTGTTACCATAGCTCAGAGGCTCCTCAGATAACAGTAAAACCTACAGAAGTGGGAATGGAAACAAAAAGAGTGTTGTTCCCAGTCGTGGGATGGGTCTGGTGTTCCACATGGGACCGATGGCTGATAGAAGCTGCCAGAAGCTCTTTGGGATTCTGGTTCATTCAAGGCCACCTGCCAGAACCAGTGATATAAAGGTAGAGTCATAACAAGACTCCTCCTTCTTGGGGGTTGTAATATGTGCTATTAACGTGGACGACCTTTCAAGACCTGGTGGCCCTTTCTTCCAAGATGTGGGTCGAAGAATTCATTCAGTTTGATTTTTGCCAACGCAGTTCTCTTGACATGTTAAGTTGAACAAGAAATATGGATACTTGAGGGCAGGGGGAGGTTAATGAGAAATGCCTAAAAATGCCTTCTTGGCGGTGTGCCATCAGTGTTTGATGCTGCGCCTTCTTTTCTCTGGCTTCCCTGGTGGCTCAGACAGTAAAGAATCCACCTGCAAAGCGGGAGACCTGGCTTCAGTCCCTGGGTCGGGAAGATCCCCTGGAGGAGGGCATGGCAATCCACTCCAGTAATCTTGCCTGGAGAATCCCCACGGACAGAGGAGGTTGGCGGGCTACTGTCCATGGAGTCACAGATGCGACTGAGTGACGAACACTTTTGATGTACTTCTTTTCTCTCTAACAATTTCTTTCAAAGGCAGGATGTAAAGAGTGCCAGTCTGCTTTGGCCCGCCATCTGACTGTGTGGACAGTCCTCAGATTTGACATGGTGTCACTTTGGAGGCTTGAGCTTGAATGTATTGATAGCCTGGTGACAGAAGAGGCTGAGTGTGGCGTGAAGGGCCTCAGTGCGCGCCTCGCTGTGTGACCTTGAGCAAGTCATTCAACCTTCCTGGTTGAATGTTGAGTGAAAGTAAAGGCCAGGTTTTAGAGGGAATTTGAAAACTCCCAAATACACGAATTTTACAGATGTGATATAAAAGAGAGAGTTCCTGTTCTTTGAGGGTTTTGTTAGATGAAAATTGATCACAGTTGACAGATGGAAGTGGTTAGAGTTCTGTGGAGCCTGCTTCCTCCCCTTACCAAAGCATACCCTACCCTGGCCACCCTGAGCAGGAGTGCACCAGCGGATAGCAAGGGCCATTAGCTGCACCAAGTTTTTCCATGCTGCTGCTGCTGCTGCTGCTGCTGCTGCTAAGTCGCTTCAGTTGTGCCTGACTCTGTGCAACCCCATAGACGGCAGCCTACTAGACTCCTCTGTCCCTGGGATTCTCCAGGCAAGAATACTGGAGTGGGTTGCCATTTCCTTCTCCAATGCATGAAAGTGAAAAGTGAAAATGAAGTCACTCAGTCATGCCCTACTCTTAGCGACCCCATGGACTGCAGGCTACCAGGCTCCTCCATCCATGGGATTTTCCAGGCAAGAGTACTGGAGTGGGGTGCCACTCCAGCTGTATTGCCTTCTCCAAGTTTTTCCATAGAACAGCTAAAATGGAAAAACTCCAATTTGGACTTGAGAGCTGGGAGATGTGGGTTTGAGTTGTGGGTCTGCCAGATCTTGGGCCACTTAGTCTCTCTGAGCCTCAATTTTTGCATCACAAAGTCTGGGAAGATTATGCTTATCTCATAAACCTGTTCAGGGGACTAAATGAGGTGAGACATAAAGCATGCATCAGGACAGTCACCTAGTAGGTGTTTAATACTTGAACTATTGTAATATGCTATTTATATACCCATCTAATTTAATCAAACACATACTTATATAATTCAATCAAATAGATACTCATATAATTTATTCAGGGACTTCCCAGGTAGTAAAGAAGTGGTAAAGAATTCTCCTGCCAGTGAAGGAGATGTAAGAGACATGGGTTCATTCCCTGGGTCAGGAAGATCATCTGGAGGAGGACACAGCAACCCATTCCAGTATTCTTGCCTGGAGAATCCCATTGACAGGGGAGCCTGGCAGGTGACAGTCCATAGGGTAGCAAAGAGTCAGACACAGCTGAAGCAACTCAGCATGCATGCATGCATAATTTAATCAAATGGATATAATTTAATCAGATAAAATATAAAATGTCTTTATAAGGTTATACTTATATAACTATCATTTCATGTAATTGCATATTCTATAATAATTCATAACTTTTTAAACAGTTACATTTCAGAGATTCCTAGAACTTTGAGATCATCTTTTCTAAGAGCTTTCACACTTTCTTGTTAAAACGTATGTAATCTTTCCCTTATCCTTCCCCTCCAATGACATCTTCTATGGAAGCAGACTGTCTGAGATGGAACGAAGGAAGGGGCTTGCCGAAGCAGCAGTGAAGGCCCCGCGCTCGTGGGTGGGCTCTCTCTTTAGTGACCCCAGCTCACCGGGCTGGGACAGCCTTGGGACAGAGTGAAAACAGCTGCTCTCGGTCAGTCTCCATTCCTTTTTGAGGTCTCAGAGCTCCTTGGGTGGAACTAAGGTCAGGGCTGGCCTGCTGCCTTGAAGTTGAACTTTTGTTCTTGTTTTGGGGGGGAGCGGGTCGGGGGCCTCTGTGGCATCTGCTGGCGAGATATATTACAGGGTTTGCTGTTCTCTTTCCCTGGTGGGAACTGAGGCCTGTTTTCCTCCAAGCCACCAGCTGATGGTGCTTTGACAGGCGGCTGGCTCTGCCCCGGGCTTTACTGACGGCTGCCCTTAGGCTCTATCGCTGCTGAAAGCCATAAAGGAATCACAATGCCCAAGTATGAGCCAGAGCCAACGGGGTTAGCGTCTCACATTGTGGCCTTAACAGCGGCTGTGTGTCTGTACTCTGTGACCATCCAATGAACACTGACTTCTAAGCAGTTGAAACATTTTGTGTGTTGCATTTGAGTTTCATTTCTCTATAGGGGTGTCGGTGTCAGGTAACGATCCCTTAGGCTGTACGAAGTTTTCTTTCTAGAGGAGTCAGTAGACCTGTAGTAGCAAAGGCATTGGTCATTAACTGTTAAGGAGAAATCACACTTTCCTGGCCTTGGGTTTTCTGTGTTGAAATGATGTCACCCTTTTCTACAGACTTCATCAGCCTATGTCTGTTGTGATTTGGGACATTAAATGAGATATATTCGAGAGCCTTTTTTCAGAAGATGGATATCAGAAGACATTATTTCATAAATGAGTCTAACTTTTCTCTGCAAGAAAAGTTGAGCCACTTCCTTGGCAGATGTGATGAGAGATGGATGGCCTTTGTGTCTGCCTTGCATCAGAGACTCTTGATTCTCCATAGAACAGCTAAAATGGAAAAACACGTGGCCAGGCCACATTGGGATGCAGGGATAGAATGAAGGAAGGATGAATGGATGTTTAGATGGAACGGGAGTACTAGAGAGGGAGTGATAAATTAGAACTAAGATAAAAGAACAAAAGATAAGAGGAGTCATAAGATTTCCCAAGTTTTGTGCAGGACCTCACTATTGAAACTTCACTACTTTTTGCTGTTTCCCATATATTCTTGTACACAGATTTCATTGGTATGTTTACTGAATAGACATTTTGGACTACTAACTGAGATGCTGGGGCTAAACGAATAGGACATGATCCTGCTCTCAGAGAGGGAAGTTTAAAATCTCTGGAAATGATTAGGAATCTTTCCTGGCACATCCCTGCCTACAAAAGATGCTCTTGGAGCAGAGGGAGACATCCACCACCAGTCTTATCTCCTTGTATTCACTACGAACAAGGAAGGGCTTATGGGATCTTTTTTTTCCTTTGCCAAAACATTGCTTTTAGCTGTTCCCCGCCCTTCTATGAAGCTTTTAAGTTCTGGATTATTACTGTTTAATGGGTTGTTACACTCTCACACAGAATGACTCTTTTATTTCTTTTTGAACAGAATTGATCGCAAGATGTCTAATGCTCACACCAACTACAAACTGGATGAGGCACAGGCTATAATGAGCGAGCTCAGGACCATCAAGAAAGCCATTTATATAGGCGAGAAGGAAAGGCGGGACCTGATGCAAGTAAGAGGCCGGGGCGCTCTTCAGAGCCCACATCTGTCTCTCTGCTCTCCTGTGTTATCGTTCCTTTATTTATTTATTTCCCTTTTTTAAACATGTTCATAATGCCAGGGTTATCTAACTTTCCTTTAAACATTTAAAAATATATATGTATTTATATTATATCATTATTATATAATCATGCAAATTTTAAACACATACATGTTTGTACAATATATATGTGTATTTGATATCTTCTATATATGTTTGTATACATATATATATGTATATATATATATTTTAAAATGTGCATGTTAGTTTCCTAGGGTTGCCATGACAAAGAACCACATACCAGGTGGCTTAGAACAACAGGAGTTTATTCTCTCCGAGTCTGGAGGACGAGAGTCTGATGTCAAGGTGCGGCAGGGCCACGGTCTGTCTGAAGGCTCTGGGGGAGGTCCTTCCTTGCCTCTTCCAGCCTCTGGGGGCTGCTGGCAGTCCTTGGTGTTCCTCAGCTTATAGATGCATCACTCTAGTCTCTGCCTTTGTGATCACATCTCTGCATATAAATTTTTTTCTTCTTATAAGGACACCAATCATTGGATTAGAACCTATTCTCATCTTAGTTCGATTTCATTTGCAGACTTTGCCTTCCAAATAAGCACGTATTCCCAGGTTCTGGGGGTTAGGACTGAAGCATCTTTTTGCAGGGCATAATTCAGGCTACCGTAAGGGGTGACACATTTATATCGTTTCATGACCAAAGTAATTTTAAAAGTATATCATAAGAGTATTGCTGTCACCCCATTTTCTCACCTCCTATAACTACTGTTATGACCTTCTTGTGTGTCCTGCTAGTGTTTATACAGACACATGATGGTGTGGACACGTGATCAGTTGCCCTCGCAGAAAGCTGGGCCTATAGCTCTGTACAGGTGCATAGTATTCCACCATGAGGATAGTCTTTATACTGGTTTATTTTTTTGCCAGTTGAACTCCTGTAGCTTCTGTTATTTTAAGAAAAAACCGAGTTTTTGCCAAGGGACGCATGCCAGGCTCTTGCTCCATGCCGGAATGCATTTGATGCTCTCTGTCGTGGCTTTTCTTTCCAGCTCAGTTCACTGATCGGCACCTGGCACTAGTAGGCATTTGTCTCAATTCTGCAGCATGTAAAACACACAAGGACAGGGGAGCAAAGCTCACCTTTTTAGGCCAAGTGTGACAAGTGCACACATGACCACCTTGCATGGCGGTGCTTCCTAATGTCAAGAATGTGAGGCTGGAGTGTCCCCAAGGTGCTTGTTCAATTGCAGATTACCAGGCCACACCTCAGATCTCCTATATTAGACTCTCTGGGGGTGGGATACAGAAATATGTATTTTCAGATGCCCTGTATTTCCGGGTCATGAGAGGTAAATGACACCCAGTTGCCTCAAGTGGGTTCCCCACCACGGAGGCTGGAGATAGAATTTCTGGAAGATAACTCAGACCGCAGCATCTTCTCTGAGACACTCCAGGGAGACACACAAGCCGTGTCTTCATCTAGTAAAATCAAATAAGTTGTTTCATCTTTCTTACACAAAGAGAACAGTCTTGGTCCATCCCAAGACACCTTTGTCTAGATCCAGAGGCACCTGCCTGGGGTCTACAGCACCTGGGCGTCTTGTGTCTGCAGTTTTTTAAAAATCTTAAAACATCTGTTTTCTCTTGAACTTTCACCCGAAGGAGTTCCAGGTACCAGAATTTATACTTAGTCTAATATTTGGCCTACTGACATCCATATAAGATGACTTTGACCCTATAGAATTATTACTGAAAAAAATTTGCTTATAAGAATATGTGAGCATAGTCTAGGAGTTGTTTTCACCTTCTGTGTGGTTTTGAAGATCTCCAGGTAGCATTCCTTTCTGATGGAATTATTTATTGAAGAAACATTTCAGATGGGAATGCTATCTCCCTTCCCCTTTGCTCTATTGAGGTACAGTTGACAAATAAAATTTTATAAATTTAAGGTGTACGTGCTGGTTTGATAGACACAACTATTGTGAAATGATTACCACCATAAAATGAGTTTGCACATCTGTTACCTCACATGGGTACCTTGATTTTTCTGTGCTGAGGACTTCTAAGATCTACTCTTAGCAGCTTTCAGATCTTCACTCCAGCATTGCTAGCTATACTCACTGTGCTGTGGACCTAAGATCTGGGACTTATTCCTCCTGCTTTCCTGGTGGCTCAGACGGTAAAGAATCCACCTGCCAGTGCAGGAGACGTGAGTTCAATCCCTGGGTCAGGAAGATTCCCTGGAGGAGGGCATGGCAACCCACTCCAGTATTCTCGCCTGGGAAATCCATGAACAGAGGAGCCTGGTGGGCTATAGTCCGTGGGATTACAAAGAGATGCAACTGAGCACACACGTATGCACATTGCTCTTAACGCATGGGACTTTGGACCCTTTGACCAGCATCTCTTCATCGCCCTGAGCCCTCCAGCCCCTGTCAACTGCCTTTCTACTCCCTATGTTTTTGGCTTTTTTGGAGGGAAGACTTATTTTTTCTTTAGGAAACACAGAGGTGTTTTTTTTTTTAAACAGTAAAAATGGTCCCTCATTTGTTCTCTGTATTATTCGCATGCTGCCAGGAGGACTCAGTTGCCATATGACTTAAATCACTACGAGTCTCATGAAAGGTGCACGTGCTGATCAACATTTCTTTGGAATCTCATGAAAATGGGGTTGGGATGGGCCTGCTCTCCAGGAATGAGGCTGCCGACCTGGAATGGGAAGGAAATGATTGCTTGGAAAGGGAGAGATGCATCGCCATGGCTTTTCAAGTTGCTTGTTCCCTTCTGTTCTAGAGCCTGGCCAAGCTGACTGATGGCTTCAGGAATAGCTGTTCTCTTACCGACCCTCTGCAGGAGTTCCCTCCCGGTGCAGGCGCACTGGGCGAGTCTTTATCTCACCAGTTTTGCGATGCTGGCTCTCAGACTGACATCATAGGCGAGGTATGCTCACCCGGCAGTGTGGGGTCAGGAGCAGAGAACCAAGTATGTCCAGAGAGACAACAAAAGGGCTGCTTTCATGTGGCCATCACCCATTTGTTTAAATTTTCCACTTTCCCTTCAAAAGAGTTTTGGCTTTTGTGCCATTAAGTTTGAAGAAAGAATATGGGTTTTTTTTACATCCAGGCATCTTGAAGGTTCAGAGGGGCCTGAGAGGCAATTGAATGGCTTATTACCTCTCTCTTCATAAATTAGATTTTTTTAAAGGGCAGAATCCTTTTGAAAGCTGAGTTTAGCTGTTTTTTTTTAAATTTAAATGTATTTATTTTAATTGGAGGCTAATTACTTTACAATATTGTATTGGTTTTGCCATACATCAACATGAATCTGCCACAGGTATACATGTGTTCCCCATCCAGAACCCCCTTCCCACCTCCCTCCCTGTACCATCCCTCGGTCATCCCAGTCCACCAGCCTCAAGCATCCTGTGGGAGAGGGAGAAGGTGGGATGATTTGGGAGAATGTCTTTGAAACATGGATAATATCATATAAGAAATGAATCACCAGTCCAGGTTCGATGCAGGATACAGGAGTTTAGCGGCTTTTTGACAGATGTAGGACTCTTTAGAGCATGGATCAGCTAACTTTTTCTGCCAAGGTCCAAATAATAAGTGTTTTAGGCTTTGCCAGCTATGCAGTCTCTGCCATAGTCACCTGTGAATGGGTGGGTGGGGCTTGTTCCAGTAAAACTTAAGAGGTGGTGGGCCACATTCATCCTTTGGGCTATGGTTCTCTGAGCTCTGGCTTAGACCAGTGATTTTCATCAGCTTTGTGGCTGTGTTACCCTTGGGTTATACTTTGATGCTATTTCTTATTCTTCTAAGAGAATGTCAGAAAATTGAATTGAAATTAATTTTGTTTGGGACTTGGAAGAATTTCATAATGCCCCTTTTGATAATTAGTGAAGCCTTCAGTTAGCCACCAAAGCAGAATTGGCAGCCATCATGTGAAGCAGGGCAGTGACTACTTAAAGACACTACTGTTGCACTGTCATTGAGTGGACTTTTACATTCATTTGTTACAAATGGAAAACCAATTTGTATGGATTCTTAGGGCTCACTAAGTAAAGTTGAAATATCAGTGAAATGCAGAATGCCCTCCTAAAAGTAAATAAATAAAAAGAAGGGAAAACCATTGACTAAAAAACTGTGAGTTTTAAATAATTAACTGTATTTTTACGGGATACAGGATGCTTGGGGCTGGTGTACAGGATGATCCGGGGAGACGGTGTGGGGTGGGAGGTGGGAGGGGGCTTCGGCATTGGGAGATCGTGTACACCTATGGCTGATTCATGTCAATGTATGGCAAAACCAATACAGTATTGTAAAGTAGAATAAAGTATTAAATAAATAAATTAATTTTTTAAAAGTAAAAAAAATAATTAACTGTATTTTTAAATGTCAACAAATAGTGCCTCTTTGAGGGGAATATCATATAGGAAATAATGCCTCTGTGTCCTGGATGTCCTGAACTGCCTATTTGCAATGTTCCCCCTCATTGTTCTCAAAACTACACTTGGACATATTTTGACCAGGTTTAAGACAGAGAAGAATGTGTAAGTCAAAACTGTCTGGCAATTTTGCCTAAAGATTTTGGCATGAGAAAAGGAAAGAAATACAATATGTATTGAATTCCATGAATAACTCATTGCGGCTTAACATAAGGTTAGAATTAGAATTTTTAGAGGCTCTTACTTCATTTGAGAGAAGCAGGTAAGATTGAAGGTTCTGTAATGATTTAGGTAAGACTTTCTAAAAAACGTCGGGTGGGGATTGGCTGGTTATACTACTATAATAACTTTAGCAGTAAATTGTCATTATTTATGAGTTTACTGGGCCTGGCCCTGAGCTGACAGCTTCATGACTGTCACTTTGATTTAAGTAGTTGTTTGCATCTTCTTTTGTCAGCTGAGAGGGTCCAGGTACCAGGTTACCTAAGGTTATGTAGCCAGGGAGAGGCAGATCTGGGTTTGAATCAGCAACTCTGATCCCTAAATCCCTGTGCTTTCTACTACATCTTGTTATTGAAAAATATATCAAAAGGCTTTAACTGTATTAGTTAGCTATTGCTACATAACAAAACACCCCTGAAACCTAACATTTGAAAACAGCACACATTTATTATCTCACACTTGCACTGTGGATCAGGAAACTGTGCTTCATCTTCTTCAGGGGCTCTCAGGAAACTGTAATCAAGTATTAGCTAGGGTTGCAGTCTCATCAGAAAGCTTGACTGGGAAGGGTTTACTTCCAGGCTTATATGATTGTTGGCAGGATTCAGTTCCTTGCTGATTGTTGGACTGAGAGCTTCTATTCCTTACTGTATGAACCTCTCCAGAACAGCTGCTTGCTTCGTCACAATATGCATGTACTACACAAATTGGGATGAATTTTTATGTGTTTATATCAACTTTGAGGAATTCTCTGTTTCTTTTCAAACTTAATTTGCTGTGGGAATTACAAAATAGACAAGTGTACTTCCACTATTTTAAAAAATCTGCCAGTGTTGAAACAACCAAAGTCTTACCAGTCACATTCCCAACTCCCGATGACCAGAGGTGGCAGCTGTTATTGGTGTGTTTCCTTCCAGACTTTGAAAAATGGAGATGAGAAGGTGAATTAAAATATTCTTCATTAGTGCTAGAAGTTTAAGTGAGTTTTCTCTTTTGAAAATGGGTTTTTAACATGTCTTCCCCCCTTGTTTATCTTCCTTCTGTTCCAAAAAGTTCATCTTTGATGATAAAACAAGGCTTGTGGATCGAGTCAGGCTTAACTGGCAGTATGAGGAAGCCAGAAAGAGGTAAGAAGCTCCTTTTTCAAACCTTGCCTTCTCCTTATTTCCTTTCTCCTGTGGGAAGAGGTCTTATGGAGTTTCAATGTGTGATTTATCCACATCTTACCAGAAAGCAATGTCTCACAGAGTATAGAATTAAGACTCTTCAGTTTACGTGTAGCTTCTGAACACATGTGACAATTTCACATCCATTTAAAATGGGAACTTCTCAATATTGCAAACAGCTATAAAGATGGGATATAATAAAAAGAGAGACTTTTCGGGCTCTCTTTATCCTCTCAGGGAATTCAGAACTCCCTCCTTCCCTGCCTTTTAATTGAGCATCAGTCCCTCAGAACAGCTTAAGCATAACTGTTTTTTTTTAATATATGTGGCGTCTCATTTTATAGATTAACCACAAAAGCCACGTATCTTGGTTTCAAAGACAATTTAGTAAGGATTAGGTCAGTGAGTGACTAGATGCTAAGCAGGAGGAGGATTCACCATTTTATTTCTTGGCCTTGGTTTCTCTCTCTCTCAATGAGGACTGTGCCACCCCCTTCCGGGGTGTTGTGGGGGAGATGAATTAGCTAATATGGATAAAGAGCCTTTGATGATGACTGCTAAATGTGTGTATCGTGTAATTGCCATTTTTTCCCAAGAAAATTTCGTATTGCTACTAATTAGGCATTATTGACGCACCTCATGCCCCATTATTTTACAGTTGTCGTGCAATTAACTGGCAGCGGGACCATTTCAAATGACATTTATTGCCAATTTCCCTGGTTTAATTTTTGGAAATTTTATGGGAAGCCTGGACATTGTTTATTATTCACCGCAACTTAAATAATTAACAATGTAAATATGGCTTTGGGTGGTGAGATTGTCAACACCCAGAGTTCTTTAGAGATTTTAATTAAGAACAGTACAGCACCTGAACTTGAGGGGAAAGCTCATTCTAGCAACTAAGCACGCCGAACACTTCTTCTCTGAGAGTCTGTGGCTCCTTGTGCCGGAGTGCCTGTGCACGTGTGTGTATGTGCACAAGTATGGCTTTGAGATCAATAGTGTAATATGAGAAATGAGAACAAGAACAAAACCCTTCTTTCGCTCAGCCTTCTCTAAGACATACACTAGAGAAGCTGATTAATGAATTTTTCTCCATTTTCTTACTATAACCTAGAGATTTGAGTCAGCTCAAATCAAACATCCTTTATTAAATGTCTACTGTGTTATTACATGGGACTTCCCAGGTGGTGCTGGTGGTAAAGAATCTGCCTGCCAATGCAGGTGATGCAGGTTCGATCCCTAGGTAGATGAGATCCTCTGGAGAAGGAGATGGCAACCCACTCCAGCATTCTTGCCTGGAAAATTCCATGGACAGAGGAGCCTGGAGGGCTACAGTCTATGGGGTTGCAAAGAGTCAGACATGACTGAGTGATGGAGCGTGTGTTATTGCTTATTGAACTAGATGCATTTCATGCTTTTTTAAAGCTTCACAAGTCGATGAGGTCTCACACACTGACAAAGTGAAGGCTCAGAGAGGCGAGGTAAAGCGTCACACAGTGAGTCAAGATGAAGACAGGACTTAAACCCGAGTCTGCCAGATTCTGAAGCCTGGACCCCTCCACTCTCTCTCCCAAACAAAACTGCTGAGCTTTCGGTCTGGCAGTGAGTCTGGGCGTTTGAAAGGCTAACCCGCGCCTTCTCCAGAAGCCCTGCAGGATCCGCTGTCTAAACGCATCTTCTCTCCTCTGTCTGGTACCACTTTCCGCCACTTCTTGTTGTCTGACTTTTACTTCAGCTCTGTGCCGGCTGGGATGACAGTATAGTAGGACGGTTATGAAGCCTGGCTTTGGAGACCCCTGGACTGTATTTCTCACTCTGCCTCTTCGCATCTGGGTCGTCTTAGACAAGTCTCATCTCTTCAGCTTCATTTTGTTGGTGTGAAGATGAAAATGAAAGTAAATATGGAAAGTGCTTAGGAGGTTTCATGGCACATAGAAAGCATGCAGTATACAATTGGATGCATGGATGTGTTGGGGCTCCAGTTGGGCTACCCCAAATTAGGCCACAATGGCAAATTGATTACTCTGAGTTGAAATTGGTTGAGAAACAGCCAATGTGTGCCACAAAAGGGAAGGGAAAGACGGAACAACTTTAGGAAACCAACACACTTTTCCCAACCTGGAGATGTCCTACAACCTGAGAAGCTGTGCAAACGTGCAAGTGGCCGTCCCTGCGCTCAGCAGAGTCACCCCCGCAGGGATGGCCAGCACAGTCGGCAGCCCATGTGCCTACAGGATGCCAGCTTCATGTTGCACGAGCTCGTATAGGCCCAGCTGCCCCCCCCGAGGCATCTCTCCATGGCAGGGCTGGTCCAGGCATCACCCTGTCTCCCTCACTGACCTCCCTGCCTGCTGGAAAAGGCAGGGCTGAATGCTAACCATCTCTTGTTTTTGTGGGGTTTTTGTTTTGTCTTACTCTTTGATCTTACCTGCCTGGGTGTTCTCAGGATCTGTGTGTCTCCACCAGGCACAGATGATTCTCAGAGGTTCTCTTAACTGAATGTGAGAGCAGAGTAGCTTGGTTTACAAGCAGAATGAAGTGGGCTTGAGGCATGCTTCCATCACTTGCTGGCGACTGGCAGGCTATTGAGCTAGTAGTCTGATCTTTGGTTGTTTATCACCTGCCAGATGGAGTGGGGGGAATAATAACCATTCCACATTGTGAGGATCAAAGGGGAGAAAGATATGACTCAAATGAATGAGTTCAGATAAAATTGTCACTTACTGGGTACATACCATGGACTGGATGATGCTGGAAACATTATCTTAATAGTTGATACTACCATCCCCTTTGGCGCAGGTGAGGAAACAGAGGCTCATGGAGATGGTTTAACTTGCTGGAGATTTCCCAGCTTTTAAGCCTAGGCTGAGTCCAGATACCCAGTATTAGCCAGGTTAGAGGCTGCCTGGGTCTCAGAGAGGACAGATTAGTGTTACCTAGTTAGTGGTGTGCCTGGGTATCTAAGCCTCTGCCAGCAGAGAGGCTCCTTATTTGAGAAGGGCTTGGTGAGGAGCTCTCCTGGCTGAATTCTGTATGCTGGTAGGAATGCAGTGAGGTTGGAGGTTGGGAGGAAGAAGGATCTGAGTTCCATTATCTGTTTAGTCATTCACTGGGTGCATCGAGTGTTCCTTGTTTCATGTCCTCCCATGGCTTCTCCGGATCTGTGCACAAAGATCCTGATGCTATTAGATGCCACATAGCCACCTCCACCGCCTGCTGCAGCCTCCCATCACCCCGCCGTGCTTCTCCCCTTGGGACTGGCGCACCCAGCAGTTTCAGACTCTGCTCCCTCTCGTCCTTGCGAGTGCTGCTTCTTCTGCCTGGAACTTTCTCCTTATTGCTCTTGTGTCACCAACTGCACCTTTTTCATCCTTGGGGGCTCTCTGTCCAAGTCTCTCTTTCTCAAGGCAGGCTGCTCCAGGGCCAGCTTCCAGTGTGAATCACTATCGTGTCTATTATCCATAGCTTGTACTCGTCTTCCTTTCCTTCAGAGTGTCTTAGTCTGCAACTGCACCTTGTCTAATGGATCAGTTGGCTAATATTTGTCTCTGCATTTTAGATTTAAGCTCCATAAGAGTGGGGACATAGCATGGCTGGGACAGAACACAGACATCTTCTAATAACAGATACCTCAGTTCAGTTCAGTCACTCAGTCGTGTCCGACTCTTCACGACCCCATGAATTGCAGCACGCCAGGCCTCCTTGTTCATCACCATCTCTTGGAGTTCACTCAGACTCACGTCCATTGAGTCCGTGATGCCATCCAGCCATCTCATCCTCTGTCATCCCCTTCTCCTCCTGCCCCCAATC
>SJYC01058510.1:0-31602 GCA_006408675.1 Madoqua kirkii | reverse complement strand
TAACAGCCCCAAAAGATGTCCTTTTCATGATAGGGGACTGGAATGCAAAAGTAGGAAGTCAAGAAACACCTGGAGTAACAAGCAAATTTGGCCTTGGAATGTAGAATGAAGCAGGGCAAATACTAATAGAGTTTTGCCAGGAAAATGCACTAGTCAGAGCAAACACCCTCTTCCAACAACACAAGAGAAGACTCTACACATGGACATCACCAGATGGTCAACACTGGAATCAGATTGATTATGTTCTTTGCAGCCAAAGATGGAGAAGCTCTATACAGTCAACAAAAACAAGACCAGGAGCTGACTGTGGCTCAGATCATGAACTTCTTATTGCCAAATTCAGACTTAAATTGAAGAAAGTAGGGAAAACCACTCGACCATTCAAGTATGACCTGAATCAAATCCCTTATGATTATACAGTGGAAATGAGAAAAAGATTTAAGGGCCTATATCTGATAGACAGAGTGCCTGATGAACTGTGGAATGAGGTTTGTGACACTGTACAGGAGACAGGGATTAAGACCATCTCCATGGAAAAGAAATGCAAAAAAGCAAAATGGCCGTCTGGGGAGACCTTACAAATAGCTGTGAAAAGAAGAGAAGTGAAAAGCACAAGAGAAAAGGAAAGATATAAGCATCTGAATGCAGAGTTCCAAAGAATAGCAAGGAGAGATAAGAAAGCCTTCTTCAGCAATCAATGCAAAGAAACAGAGGAAAAGAACAGAATGGGAAAGAGTAGCGAAGAGTTGACTCATTGGAAAAGACTCTGATGCTGGGAGGGATTGGGGGCAGGAGGAGAAGGGAATGACTGAGGATGAGATGGCTGGATGGCATCATGGACTCGATGGACATGAGTCTGAGTGAACTCCAGGAGTTGGTGATGGACAGGGAGGCCTGGGGTGCTGCGATTCATGGGGTCACAAAGAGTCAGACATGACTAAGCAACTGAACTAAACTGCGTTACCTTCCCCTCCACCAGTGGGAATGGTAACATTGTACTGTGTAGCTGTGTTGAAGTTGTTGGCCAGGTTAGTTTGACTGATGTAGCATAATTTCCAGTCCTACAAAGGTGAGACAAGCTTTCTCAACCTACCTTGTGCCCTCCCACCCCCAAATACGGCAACTAAGTGTTAGGTTCTAGTGAATCAGGGAACTTGCAGTAACTAGCTAAGCCCTGAGGTCTGTATCTTTTTAGATTGTTTAGTGCCTGTGGTGTTCTGGTTGTTAAATATTTTGAATCTTTACTGGTTCTACAAGCTCCAGGAGGTGGTGATGGACAGGGAAACTTGGCATGCTACAGTCCATGGGGTCGCAAAAAGTCAGACACAACTGAGCGACTGAACTGATACTGGTTCTAAGGGGAGTTATTTATTTCCTCTGTTTCTGATGAATAGAATACCATAATGGCCAACCGTGTTTGAATATTGAAGGCCTGAAAAGCAAAAGAAGATTTCCAGTACATGTAAATTGATGGTAAAATATTATTCATCTTTTCACTTTGTGAATTGCTTGCTTAAATGGCTCTGAGATCAGGAATGTATTGGTGAGTACAGCTGCCTTGGTCCTTGGGAAGCATCTTTATGGAGAAGGAGGACATGACTGACACCAACAGGGGAATCTTTCATTTCCAATTTCATTTTCTAAGAGATATAAAATGAATTTCATCAAAAACAAAACCAAAACCCTGAAAAGCAAACAAACAAAAATGTAACTTCCATAGCCTTCTTATCTCCCTCTTCAGTGGCTGGAAATTTAGGAGAGAAGCCAGAGACTGATCAACCCTGACTTGATGTGAACTTTCTGTGTGGTCACTTCTGTGTGTGATCTGGCCCTGTTGTTACATTGCAAAGCAAGATCAATGAAGACAGTGTAACTCAAGCATTCAGTTCTTGGACTGTCACCCATATTTCTATGCATTTTAATTTGAGAGCTCTATATAATTGCATCAAGAAGGGAGAGATATAAATCTTACTTGAATTAGCTGATCTGTGTGGAATATTTGCCAAAAATAATTTTAGCCTAACTCAAGCCCTTAGAGTTAAAATATCTTGATTATATAAATTCATCTTCTGTTCTCAACCCTAGAAGGACAGTAAAGGATAAGATTGCTTTGTCTCTGCAAAGACTGAATGAAATAGAACTCTCTTATGGATGGAATGTTTGCATCTTCTTGAAATTTGTATGTTTAAGTCCTAATCCCCTAAGCGATGATATTAGGAGCTGAGGCCTTTGGGAAATAATTAAGATTAGATGAGGTTGTGAGAGTAGAGTCCCGATGGTAGGATTAGTTCTCTTAGAAGAAGAAAAGACACTGGAGCTTCCTATCCCCGCCATATGAGGACATGGTGAGAAGGTGACTGTCTGCAAGTTAAGAAGGGAGCCCTTATCAAGAACCACATCTTATAGCACCTTGCTGTTACACTTCCCAGCCTCCAGAACTGAGGAATAATGTCTGTTGTTTAAGCCTCTAGTCTGTTATTCTGTTTTAGCAGTCTGAGCACACGAAGACAAATCCCACGACACCCACCTTTCTGAAACATGGATTCAGTTATATTGCAGGCCAAAGTATGCACCCAGATATAGCAGCTCTGTAAGGATGTTGATAGCAGTACTCTCCTTCAAGACTAGCATTAGGATTGTAGATATCCATTTTGGAGGGATATGTTTCTTGTAGGAGAATGTATTTTATCTTGCTATATATACAGTTAGTGATGCCAGACATGGCAAGTCTGTGCTCTGAGAAGTTCTTCAGTAAGATCAGTGCACTTGGACAGTGGTTAGACTAAACTGGTCATGATAAAAGCAGGTACTAGAGCTGAGAGTGGAGACACCATCTTTTTGAGCATCTATGCCATAGAACAGCATTAGGCACTGTGGACTCTGTAGAGTGGTAGCAGCCAGAAGAGGCCCATATCCATGGCTGTTCATCCTGACAAGTGGCCTTAAAGGTAAACTATTCAAGCCTCTTCAGCCTAACCAGCCAGCCAGTCTGCTATTAAAGAGATCAGATTATCTCCCTTAGTTTCCAATACTTAATGTGGTCTTTAAAACAACGTCTGCTCTGAATTCTTAATCACAAGAGTGTATCTTGTTTTCTGACTCTTCTTTTATTATGATACCATTGTGTTCTTGTACATGTGTCCTCTTTTTACTCCTTTACCCTCACTTTGTGCTGTTTGGGAAGGAAATGGATACAACAATGTGATATTTGATTTGCTGCAACTGGACACCTTCCAGCATACATTTTCAGCTGCTCCTGGGGACTGACCGGCTCCTTCCCCATCCACTCAACTACTCCTCCATCAGATTTCAGCCCATGCTCATTCTAGCCTGCTGGCCTGTGTTCCCTGATGCTGCAGCTGCTACAGTTGAAGGAGAGAACCTGTTCTACACAGAGAAACCACTCAGACACAGGTCTGCTTTCCCCCCACTCCTTGGAAAAGTCTTGGTCGAATGGATTTAGGAATCAGATAGAACTAAGTTCAGATCATGGTACTGTCATTTACTTACCACACAGCATAGGAAATATCAGTTAACTGACCTGAGCCTGAGTTTTTCTCTCTGTAAAATGGGCCTAGTATCTGTATCTCAGACTTTTCTGAAGACTAGATGAGTGAAATTTTAGCCACATTTAACAAGTTACCTAAGCTATAATAGACTCAAAGAAGATATTTGTCTTAGGCAGGAGTTGAGGCTGAACAGCTATTGTTTACCTCAACAGGATAGAAAACCAGTCAAATCAGCTATTTGATAGTAAATAATTTTTTAAAAGTATCTGACTTACTACAAAGGTTGAACTGACTAGTCAGTTTAATCAAAAGAGATATTTTTGTGGAAAATTTCCCTAAATTAAAACAAATAATTTATTGGGTTTATCAACACATCAACATCTTTAGATTAGTGGTTTACTAAAGTGAAAGATTTTCTTGGCAAAACTCTATTAGTCTTTGCCCTGCTTCATTCTGCATTCCAAGGCCAAGTTTGCCTGTTACTCTAGGTGTTTCCTGACTTTCTACTTTTGCATTCCAGTCCTCTATAATGAAAAGGACATCTGTTTTGGGTGTTAGCTCTAAAAGGTCTTGTAGGTCTTCATAGAACCGTTCAACTTCAGCTTATTCAGCATTACCGGTTGGGGCATAGACTTGGATTACTGTGATATCGAATAATTTGCCTTGGAAACGAACAGAGATCATTCTATCGTTTTTGAGATTGCATCCAAGTACTGCATTTCAGACTCTTTTGTTGACCATGATGGCTACTCCATTTCTTCTAAGGGATTCCTGCCCGCAGTAGTAGATATAATGGTCATCTGAGTTAAATTCACCCATTCCAGTCTATTTTAGTTCGCTGATTCCTAGAATGTCGACATTCACTCTTGCCATCTCCTGTTTGACCACTTCCAGTTTGCCTTGATTCATGGACCTGACATTCCAGGTTCCTATGCAATAGTGCTCTTTACAGCATTGGACCTTGCTTCTATCACCAGTCACATCCACAGCTGGGTATTGTTTTTGCTTTGGCTCCATCCCTTCATTCTTTCTGGAGTTATTTCTCCACTGATCTCCAGTAGCATATTGGGCACCTACTGACCTGGGGAGTTCCTCTTCCAGTATCCTATCATTGTGCCTTTTCATTCTGAATGGTTTGCCTTGGAGACAAACAGAGATCATTCTGTCATTTTTGAGACTGCATCCAGGTACTGCATTTTGGACTCTTTTGTTGACCATGATGGCTATTCTATTTCTTCTGAGGGATTCCTGTCCACAGTAGTAGATATAATGGTCATCTGAGTTAAATTCACCCATTCCAGTTCATTTTAGTTCACTGATTCCTAGAATGTTGACGTTCACTCTTGCCATCTCCTGTTTGACCACTTCCAATTTGCCTTGATTCATGGACTTGATATTCCAGGTTCCTATGCAATATTGCTCTTTATAGCATCAGACCTTGCTTCTATCACCAGTCACATCCACAGCTGGGTATTGTTTTTGCTTTGGCTCCATCCCTTCATTCTTTCTCGAGTTATTTCTCCACTGATCTCCAGTAGCATATTGGGTACCTACTGACCTGGGGAGTTCCTCTTTCAGTACCCTATCATTTTGCCTTTTCATACTGTTCATGGGGTTCTCAAGGCAAGAATACTGAAGTGGTTTGCCATTTCCTTCTCCAGTGGACCACATTCTGGGACAGCCTAGAGGGATGCAATGGAGAGGGAGGTGGGAAGGGGGCCCAGGATAGAGAGACATATCGGCACCTGTGGGTGATTTATGTCAATGTATGGCAAAACCCACCACAATATTGTAAAGAAATTATCCTCCAATTAAAATAAACTAATTAATAATAAAAACTATTGGTAATCAATTCTGTATCAGGTCATTTTAAAGGTTATAAGACATTGCTGCAGTATATCAGGGGGCTTCCCATGTGGTGCCAGTGGTAAAGAACTTGCTTGCCAGTGCAGGAGACATAAGAGACACGGGTTCAAACCCTGGGTCAGGAAGATCCCCTGGAGGAAGGCATGGCAACCCACTCTAGTATTCTTGCTTGGAGAATCCCATGGGCAGAGGGGCTTGACAGGCTGTAGTCCATAAGGTCACACAGAGTCAGCTATGACCAAAGCGACTCAGCACACATGCGCAGCATATCAGGAAACACCAATGTTAGCAATGCAGAAGGTGCTCAGCTATGCCTTCTGCTCTAAACTGGCAGAGTGGATATTACCTGTGAGAGGCAGTGTGAGCAGCACAGAATAACCACAAACCTCCTTAACCTCAAAGGATTCCCTACCAGAATTCCACAAAGCTGACATACTTATTTTTTTCCGGTTTAAAGGTTGTGCCCAAGAGGATTCTATTAAAAAGCAAATACATTTCCTTGAGAGAAGCCCTGTTTGGCCTGGGTTACTTAATATAAATATATAAATTTATATAAAATATAAATATATAAACTGGGAAAAAAGAGTTGAGGAAAGCAAGGGAAAAGGACGGAAAGAGAAGGAAGGAGAGAAGGAAGCAGAGAAGCAGGCTCCCAATGTCTATTCATCCAGCCTCTACACCAACCTGTCCAACAGGGTAGCCTCCACTTACATATGGCCATTTCAATTTAAAGTTTGCATTAACTATATTAAGTAAAATAAAATATTCAGCTATTCCATCATGTTAGTCTTGTTTCAAGTGCTCCATAGGCCCATGAGGTTAGTGGTTACCACATTGGTAGTGTATACAGAAAACATTTTCATCACTGCAGAAGTTTCCATAGGTCAGCACTGCCCTAATGAGTGACTCCCAGAGAGACCTTGTCATCTACTGCAAAAGTAATGGGCTTTATTTTTTAAAGCTGAGCACACTGCCAGAGAGAGAGCTGTAGTGTCTTGTAGTCCTTCTTGGCTTTGACATATAAGGAACTAAGAAGTAGACTTTTTTTGCAGACTGATCTATATGGACCAACTCAATGGACATGAGTTTGAGTAAACTCTGGGAAATAGTGAAAGACAGGGGAGCCTGGCATGCTGCAGTTCATGGGATTGCAGAGTCGGATACAACTTAGTGACTGAACAACCACAGCTTACATGGGAAAAGGGCAGAGTGTGTGCATGCATACTAGGTCACTTCAGTCATGTCTGACTCTTTGAAACTCTCTGGACCGCAGCCTGCCAGGCTTCTCTGTCCATGGAATTCTCCAGACAAGAATACTGGAGCGGGTTGCATTTCCTTCTCCAGGGGATCTTCCCGACTTAGGGATCAAACCCACATCTCTTCCATCTCCTGCATTGGGAGGCAGGTTCTTTACCTCTTGCACCACCTGAGAAGTCCAGAGGACAGGATAGGTCACAGAAAAAAGATTCAGATATGACAAGCCTCTTCCTTAGCAACTCCAAATGAGAATAGTTTACCACTGGGCACTGAATGGAAACTGATACTGAGACGTGCTTTGTTCTGTAGAGCTAGTTGACTCTAGCCATGTGTTATACATACGTGAAGTCCTCACGGCAGAGTGGGATCAGCCTCTCACAAGTTTCCTTTATCATCTTCATACATTCAGGTTATAGAACCCCTCCATGTATTCTATTGCTGGGGCAACTGCTGCCTGACCATAACAATTATATAAGAATCAAGACTATGGAGGCTAGAGTTGTTTTTAAAAAGGTAAGTAATCTGAGTTTGAACCTTGAGCTATATGACTCAGCAGTCCAAACTTTTAAATCATACCATACTATCTATGAAATGGAAAATGTATCATGAAAGATTGTTTTAGGCAGAAATAAATCCAGAGAAAACAACAGTAACAAGACTTTCTATATTGCTTTGGTGACATTGGGGAACTCATGACCTGATGGTAGTTACAACAGGCTCAGCAAGTTTATGGTTTCTGTGAGTTTTAGTATCCTCTTCTGCAAAAGAAAGAGGTTGGGCCAAATGATCTTAGACCCCTTTCAATTCTACATAATTGCTTAATACCCAAGATTTCTAAAAAACTATTCACTGTAGAATAAGGATTATCTAGTAAAAATGGCTTTATGGGCATATATTATTTTAGTGCTAAGAAAGGACATCACCACACATTAGCTAAAAAATTGATAGTTCATAAATTCGGCAGCCAGTTTCTTCAGTACCTGTGGAAACGTAAAAGGATTTTTTAATTAAGAAATTATTTTGAAAAATAGGACTATCGTCAGTTTCTTCACGATTCATCACTGGAAAAAATTTCGCATAAAGATGCCTTCGTGTGCATGTGTGTTGATTTCTACCTCTCCCTTTCCTCTAAGCTAAACATGTTTATGTTTGAGGCTGCTTTGTGAATCCCAAGAAAGCATTTGAAGAAAATTAAAAATCTCTGCTAGAAACTATAACCATCACTGAGCTTGGTCATAAACTGTAATTGGAAAACTGATATTAAGTATGTATCTTTATTACATTTTGAAAGCATGAATAATATATGTAATCATCCAAAGACTAAGCTATGAACCTTTCTTTAGTATTCAAACATAAATGAAAGTGTACTGTGTTATCAATTAGTGTCCAGCTCCTTTGGAAGAGTGAGAATAATATCTGTTAGACCTCAGCTGGTGATTTACATTCTCAAACATCTTTATTCACAAGCCTAAAAAGCAGACTGGTAACAGTCGCCAAAGCAGTTGCCAAGACAACTTATCTCTGGATTTAGTATTACTGCATCACGAAAGACGCCTACAGGGAATTTAATTAACTAATGCCTTATTCTCCTTGGCCAAAAAGGATGGATTTTCCTTTGACTCAACGTCCCTATAGAATGAGATTCAATAGAATGAGGGTAGACATAGACATACAAGATAGACATGCAAACACATTCACAGACCCTGGGATTTAATTATAATATAACAAGGCTGCTTTTCAAGCAAGGTTTAAATAGGATCTGCTGCAATAGTTCATACATGTTTATTGAATGAACGTGAATAGATATGTTTCTTTATTTATTCATTCATTTTCCTTCTTTCTTCCTCTTTCCAAAAAGGAGTAGGCATTTTAGAGAAAGTTAATTGAAGCAGAAAACTAGTGCTAAAGGAAAGATAAATCTGATAAAAATATTGATAGGAATCTTAGAATTATGAGAACTATGTTTCATAATTGGTTCTGAGCTTCCAGGTAACCATGGCAATAATGGAAATGGAGCAAAGTGCTTGCCTTACAATATTCCTCACAAAAAGAAATTCTTTTACTTTCTTAAATTCTATTTTTTTCTTTTTTTGATAGGGGCTGTTATTTGAAAACCACATATCTTTCTGAAATTATATTCCTAAATTAAGTGCCATAGTTTATACGTCATGCTCTGCATGTGCTTTTGTCTCATTTAATCCTCACCAGTCACCAGTAAAGCCCAATACCTACTGGGCTAGTAGAAAGTACTCAGAGAAGGCAATGGCACCCCCCTCCAGTACTCTTGTCTGGAAAATCCCATGGACGGAGGAGCCTGGTGGGCTGCAGTCCCATGGGGTTGCTAAGAGTCAGACACAACTTCACTTCCATTTTTCACTTTCATGCGTTGGAGAAGGAAATGGCAACCCACTCCAGTATTCTTGCCTGGAGAATACCAAGGACAGGGAAGCCTGGTGGGCTGCCGTCTATGGGGTCTCACAGAGTCAGACACGACTGAAGCGACTTAGCAGGAGCAGCAGCAGCAGCAGCAGCAGCAGCAGCAGCAGCAGGTGTTCCAGACTTTGAGCATCTGTTGGGCATTTTTCCCCCCAGAATGGACAGTAATTTGAGTATTTTATCCTTCCCAAATACCAATTATGAAAGATCTGCATCAGCATGCTCACAATTCTAAAGCAGCTTGGTATTTTGTGCTTTTTGAACATATTTAGGGGCTTTATCCCTTACAATGAGTAAGGGAAAGCAGGTAAATATGGTTTCTCCACATGTGCACTTTAAGATTGTGGGCTCTGCTAAAACAAGAGTTCTCTGATCCTTACTCTCATGCCTCATACTTCACATGATCTTGCAACTAAGCCATAACTCATACACTTCCAGCACATTGTTTAGTTCATCCAACTAGTCATTTGCTAAGTAGGAAAACAATGATTTAATGCAGTTTCAGAATATTCCTAGTTGTCTGCCTCAGAATATAATTTCGAGCTAGCCAAGTTTTCATCTACCCATCAGGTAGAGTTAGCTCTCTGACTTTGTTCTTCATTTCTGGTCTGTTGCTGTTGTTTGCTAGAATTAGATCCTTTTGAGTTTCCATAGGAACTTTAAAATCAGCTTGTTAGAAATTTAATGCATGAAGCAGGGCACCCAATGCCAGTGCTCTGGGACAACCCAGAAGGATAGGCTGGGGAAGGAGTTGAGAGGGCGGTTCTGGATGGGAGGACATATGTACACCCATGGCTAATTCACGTTGATTTTTGGCAAAACAAAACAAATATTGTAAAGTAATTATCCTCAAGTTAAGCAAATAAAATTTTTAAAAAGACAAAACAACAGAAATCCGAAAACTGTAGGATTTAATTAGTATTCTGTACTGAATAAAAATTCTCATTGCAAAAACAAAACAATCAGCTTGCACGTTTCAATCAGAAAGCCTGCTGGAATTTTGACTGGAGTTCTATTAAATCTTTAGATCAAGTTGGGGATGATTGACATCTAATAGTATTGAATCTCCCAACCCATAGACAAGGTATGAGGTGAGGTGAGGTGAAGTCACACAGTCGTGTCCGACTCTTTGCGATCCTGGGGACTGTAACCTACTAGGCTTCTCCGTCCATGGGATTCTCCAGGCAAGAATACTGGAGTGGATTGCCACTTCCTTCTCCAGGGGATCTTCCCAACCCAGATATCGAACTCGGGTCTCCTGCACTGGAGGGAGACGCTTTGACCTCTGAGCCACCAGGGAAGCCCAGATGAGGCATAGGCAGTATATCTCTCCATTTACTCAGGTCTTTTTAAAAATTATCTCAGAAATATTTCATAGTTCAATGTACAAATTTTATCCACCTTTTGTTAGATCTATCCCTAAGTACTTTCTATTTTTATGCTACTGTAAATGACATTTATTGCAGCTTCCAAATATTCAGTGCTAACATATCTAAATCAGTTTAGTTTTGTATGTTAATCTTATATCCCATAATTTTTCTAAACTCATCTATTGGTTCTTTTTTTTGGTAAATTCCATCAAGTTTTCTACATAGACAATAAGACCACCTACAAATAAAGACAATTTTATTTCACTCTTTCCAATCTGGATGTAATTATTTTTATTTTTCTAGACTAATTGCATCTGCTAGAACCACTAATACAACACTGAGCAGAAATAGGAGCAAATATCCCTGTCTCAGCTCTGATCATAAGGGGAAATAATTCCTTCACCACTAATTATAATGTTAAGTGCAAGATTTTTTTTCATACATGTTCCTTATCAAATTAAGTTCCCCTTTCCCCTAGTCTGCCGAGGGATTTTTATCAGGATTTAATGTTGCCTTTTCTCCTTGTCCTTGTATGGCTTTTTCACATGCATGCACTGGTCAGAACTCAGCTGAAGACTAACAGGCATTCCGTCCACAGTTTTCCAGAGATCTTTCTGTACTTTTTTTCTCTGTAGCATTTTGGGGTTCTTTGATAATGAGCACACCCTAATAGTGCAGTTACCACATCTTAGGATTGTCTGCATACCCTCTGATTTTATACCGCTGATGTTTCAGGAGACAAAGAAGATCACCCTTGGCAGGACCTAATCCCGCTGCAGAAATGTTAACTCAATGAAATTTCATCCTTTTGTTCTTCAGATCATCTCCTAAATCATTCATAGCCTGTCAAACAATGCAAAACAAAAAAGAAGAAGTAATTTTGTTATTGTTTAAAGGTTTATTTTTAAACCTATATGCTATGTTTCAACTGTGAGGCTTGACTGAGGAGGATTTAAAAGGATAGGTAGGCTTTGTGTACATACACAGTGAAGACAAAAACTTTTCTACCAATATCAATAAAAACCAGTTGATGATGAATTTAATTCCCTATAACTGAGGTTTAAAAAAAAAAAACTGGGCAAAGGATGTGAAGAATGTCTTCATATAAAATTCAGCCCAATCCACTGATCAGAAGAATTCTACCATAGCAAAGGGTAATCATGGGTGTATTTTACCTGAAAGAGGCATCAGAAATTCTCCAGTTGGTAGGGGAGGGGGATGATAGGATTGCCTGGGGCTGAGGCTGTGAGGGAGAGAATAGAGGAGCGCGGAGCGTATATAGTTTGCATGCTCAGTTGCTCAGTCATGTCCAACTCTTTGCAGCCTCTTTGCAGCAGCCGCAGGTACTGTAACCCGCCAGGCTTCTCTGTCTTTGGAATTTTCCAGGCAAGAATACTGGAGTGGGTTACCATTTCCTATTCCAGGGCAAATGGAAATCCCAACCCAGGGATGGAAGCTGCATCTCTTATGTCTCCTGCATCAGCAATTGAGTCCTTTACCACTATCGCCACCTGGAAAGCCCATATTATAGTTTGACAAACCTCCAAAGAGAATCTTTTTAACTTTTTGTAATTTAACAATCACTGATCCAAACTGATGCTTTATAGATTTGGCTATAACTCCAACCATCTGGGACCTCTTAGAAATCCTACTATCCAGGTCACTTAAGACCAAATTAGAATCTCTGGATTGGACCCCAGCGTGAATGCTTTTAAGACTTACATACGAGAGGTTAAGAAACCATAGGCCCACAGGTAGGGGAAAGCTTGCTAACACTGGAACCAGGATAAGTCCCCAGCTCACATTTGAGTAGCTACAAAGAGCTACTTCACTTCTTTCCAGACTCCTCCCTGACTAAGGATTACCGTGACTTCCAGGGAAAATGTTATCTTTAAATTAGCAATTTTTCTTTAATCATAGTGCAAAACACATTTAAATTTACCATCTTCACTATTTTAAAGGTACAGCTCAGTAGTGTTAGGTACATTCACAGTGCTCTAAAACTTTTTCATTTTGCAAAACTGAAGCTCTATACCTAGTTCCCATTCCCTGATGTTTCCAGACCCTGACAACCACCGTTTTACTTTCTGTTTCTGTGAGTTGAACTACTTTAGATTCCTTGTATAAGTAGAATCATATAGCATTTATCTTTGGGAAACTGGCTTATTTCTTTTTTTTTCACTTCCCATATATTCTGATGCATCATTAAAAATCTAGGTGCGTCTGCCCCTGCGACTCTGAGAATGATAGAAACTGACTGAATGATTAGCGCTCGCCCCAGTCCCCCAGGCGTCTCTGTCACCCTCTTCCCCATATCACTCCACACTTTGTTCTGCTTCGTGACTCAGGGGTGAGTTGTAACTGACAGAAGAATCTAAATCGCCCTCTTATCAAACATAAGTTTAAAGTAGATCTGCATGACTTCGTTGGGTTAGGGCAAGGGTGAATAAATGTCTGATTTTATCACATGCAAATTCGCAGAGAGTCAAAAAATTCTTATTATTCAACAAGGGATCTTGCTGAGACATGCAAAACACATCAGGTTTTAACACCTTTTAAAAATCACTTTTCTTCAAGTCTGCACACTGCCTGGTCTTACTCTATCAGACAGACCGAAGCCAGCCTCTCAGTTTTACCACTAGCTGTGTGACCTTGGCCTAACTACTCACCTTTTTTGGTTCTCAAATTTCTCAATGAAGATAAAAATAACTACCATTCAAACTTGTAAAAATTAAATGCAGAGTACAAGTGCAAGTGTTTAATAGAGTCTATGTTCTAGCACAGTTTATTCTATCAAGTAATATTTGCTTAATGACAAATGATTGAATGAATGGCCAATCAATATATGGATCTGGATGAAGCACAAGCTGGAATCAAGATTGCTGGGAGAAATATCAGTAACCTCAGATACACAGATGACACCACCCTTATGGCAGAAAGTGAAGAAGAACTAAAAAGCCTCTTGATGAAAGTGAAGGAAGAAAGTGAAAAAGTTGGCTTAAGGCTCAACATTCAGAAATTAAGACTCAACATAATGGCATCTGGTCCCATCACTTCATGGCAAATATATGGGGAAACAATAACAGACTTTATTTTGCGGGGCTCCAAAATCACTGCAGATGGTGACTGCAGCCATCAAATTAAAAAATGCTTGCTCCTTGGAAGAAAAGCTATGACTAGCATAGAAAGAATTTTAAAAAGCAGAGACATTACTTTACTAACAGAGTTCCATCTAGTCAAGGCTATGGTTTTTCCAGTAGTCATGTATGGATGTGAGTTTGACTATAAAGAAAGCTGCGTGCTGAAGAATTAATACTTTTAACAATGGTGTTGGAGAAGACTCTTGAGAGTCCCTTAGACTGCAAGGAAATCCAACCAGTACATCCTAATGGAAATCAGTCCTGGATATTCATTGGAAGGACTGACGCTGAAGCTAAAACGCCAATACTTTGGCCATCTGATGGGAGGAACCGACTCTTTGGAAAAGACCCTGATGCTGGGAAAGATCAAAGGCAGGAGGAGACAGGGACAACTGAGGATGAGATGGTTGGATGGCATCACCAACATAATGGACATGAGTTTGAGTAGGCTCCAGGAGTTAGTGATGGACAGGGAGGCCTGGCATGCTGCAGTCCATGGGGTCTAAAGTGTCAGATACCACTGAGTGACTGAAATGAATAGATGCATGTGCAAAAGCTTTATTAGCCAATTTGCTGTATCTGATTATATCTGATTTATTCTGCTCAAAAACACTGTGTGATATATATAACTATGCTGTTTCCAATTTATAGATAAGACAACTGAAGTGCAGACAAGAAACATAACTAATCATAAGCTTGAAAGAGGAGTCAGCTACCTTATTTGGAGGGCCCAGCTAAAAGTGAAGGTGCAAGGCCTCTTTTGTCAAGTTTGTTAAGAATCCGAGACAAACACTGTAGAACATCAAGCCAAGCTCAGGACCTGAGTGTGAGCTGTGAGCTACCGCAAGGGTTGTATGCCCATGGAGCCACCCCTGCTTTTGTCAGAACTCATTCCAAAACCTATATCACATTTCTATTTCATCATATAGGAGGGCCAAGTGACTTTATGGAATCTGAAAGTTAGAATAGAAAACAACGCTTCTGGGTACAGTATGGAAAATATTTCTTAAAGCAGTCACAAGCAAGCCTCTGTGGCTGTGTACATATTAAACCAAAGTGCAAAATCTTGGGACTCAAACCAATGTCAGAGATCCGTTTTCAGTAGGTGCAACCTAGTGGATAAAAATAAATTACAAAATCCATTGTTTCACTTTCTTTTCCTCTACTTTATAATAATTCCAAGATCCCCAGCATGATTACCTTAGACCAAATGGGATCTTGGATGAATGGATTCATCCAGAAATTCATTAAGAAATGATGAAAAGGAGGGAGAACCTTGAAAGTAGGAACCATGTAGACCCCACATAGAGAAGCTATAACAGAGTTACAGTTAAAAGCCCAGAGGGTACTAAAGTCAGGAGCTTAAAGAGAAGAAATTACAGTAGGTATAATGACCCAAGGGAAGTAATGAGAGTGGAAATTCAAGGCAGATGCAGGGCAAATAGACATGAGTTCATGGGATAACCTCTCCCGCATTCTACCTCTGTGAGACCTGCAGGGAACCAGACAAGAAGAAAAGAAAGACAGCACCTCGGGCTTTGCAACTCTGCAGGTCGTGATTGGGGCCCAAGTTGTCATTCTGAACTTCATCCTCCCAGGATTTTAGTGCAACAATTATTTACGAAGCCACAATTATCTTCTGATGCATCCATTAAAGATCTAGGTGCTTCTGCCGGTGCGACTCTGTGAATGATAGAAACTGACTGAATCAGTAGCGCTCGCCCCAGTCCCCCAGGCGTCTCTGTCACCCTCTTCCCCATATCACTCCACACTTTGTTCTGCTTCGTGACTCGGAAGTGAGCTGTAACTGACAGAAGAATCTAACTCGCCCTCTTATCAAACATAAGTTTAAAGTAGATCTGCATGACTTCGTTGAGTTAGGGCAAGGGTGAATAAATGTCTGATTTTATCACATTCAAATTTGCAGAGAGTCAAAAAATTCTTATTATTCAACAAGGGATCTTGCTGAGACATGCAAAGCACATCAGGCTTTAACACCTTTTAAAAATCACTTTTCTTCAAGTCTGCACACTGTCTGGTCTTACTCTATCAGACAGACCGAAGCCAGCCTCTCAGTTTTACCACTAGCTAGCTGTGTGACCTTGGCCTAATTACTCATCTTTTTTGGTTCTCAAATTTCTCAATGAAGATAATAATAACTACCATTCAAACTTGTAAAAATTAAATGCAAAGTACAAGTGCAAGTGTTTAATAGAGTCTATGTTCTAACATAGTTTATCAAGTAATATTTGCTTAATGACAAATGATTGAATGAATGGCCAATCAATACATGGAAAAATTGTGGAAAAAATTTTCCCCTTTTCTTGCACATCCTCATTCTAGCCTCAACTGAGACATAAACATGAATCAAAAATACTGTATTTATTTTACATAGAAATTTACAGTTTATAAAATGAGAATTATTTAATCTTTGTAAAAGTTCTTGAGTGACAGTTTAAGAAGGGTTGTCACTTCCATTTTATAGAAAAAGAAATGAAGGTTAAGGGCAGTAAATTTAATTTAATTAACAAATCCATATAGTTAGAAGAAGAAAAGAAAGAAGGAAGGAAGGGAGAAGGGGCTCAAGGACAGGTTCCTCTAAATTTAAATTCTTTCCATTTTAGAAAACCACCATCCTATATATCCATGAACACTGAAGCAACCCATCTGTAATCACTGGACCAAGTGTTAATATAATCAAAATAGACATTTCCTTCCTGGCTAAATCTGATTAATGGTTTAATCTGTCTATGGTATCATTTCTGGAAAACACAAAGGAGATTTTTCGTATAAGGCTGTCAGAAAAGATTCAGGCTCAGAAGAAGCAAGCTTTTAATTGCCTCCAGTCGCGCTATCTCAAGATGGCTTCTGGTGGAGCAGAGATTAGGACACAGAGTCGTTTCAAATGTGTCATTTCCAGTGTTCTCACCTGCCACTCAGAACCTAGAACAATTTCAGGTGAAGCCATGGACAGTTTTATGATAAAGGAGAGCTTGAGATTAGGCAACAAAGAGGGAGACTAACTCAGAAACTCCAAGGCACTTGGTTCCCTAAATAGAATGATGTTCTGAAATCCAATAGAAAAATAAAGAGGTGGAGGGATGTATTAATGTTTATTAACTGTCTGTTACATGTTAGGGTAAACACTGAAGTGAAACCCCTAAATACAGTATCCCATTTAATCTCCCCATATATCTGAAAAGTAGACATTTTTATCACCACTGTATGAATAAGAATCTGTAGCTCATAGAATTTAGGTAGCATGTCCAAAATTAGTGGCCAAGCTTCAACTTAAGCCTTGACTTGTCTGAATCTAAAACCCTTGTTTTATCGTCTGACTGGGAGTTCTCAACTAGCAGTCCACAGATCAGAGCAGGGCTGACAAGAAAGGAAAAATACAGATATTCATGTTCCATTCTAGAGCGATATTCTGACTCAGTACATCTGTGATGCACTGCCTAATTCTCTGTCCTTAGCAAATGTTTTGGGTAATTACAAGGGACAGCTAGGTTTGAAAAGCTCATGCCGTGTTGTCTCCTCAGGAGACAAATATGTTTCTTAGATCAATGGGACTCAGCACACTCAGCACTTAGCTAGTATCAGGAGTATAAATTGCTCCTTGACACCCAAGGTGCATGAATGATCCTGTGTCTCTATATTTGCAAATCAAATTGTGTCCTCTCAACCTATCACTATGCCTTTGGGGGTAGGTTTCAGTAGCTCAAGAAAAACCAAGAAAACCGGAAGTGCAATCATCCTTCCTGATCCCAGAAGAGCTCCTCTCACCTTTTTCTAAGCCACCAAGCAAAGCAGCCCTCACTCTCAACCCTAGGGCCACTGTCCACTGTCTTTCTCTACATTTTTTTCTTTAGCAAGGAAATTTAATGGTTAACTAGGATGCATAAAATATGTTAGGCCCCAGAGTCAACAGATAGCATTTTTCTCTTTTATGTAATGATGTCCTGAAATCCAATAGAAAAATAAAGAGGTGGAGGGATGTATTAATGTTTATTAACTGTCTGTTACATGTTAGGGTGAAACCCCTAAATACAGTATCCCATTTAATCTCCCCATATATCTGAAAAGTAGACATTTTTATCACCACTGTATGAATAAGAATCTGTAGCTCATAGAATTTAGGTAGCAAGTCCAAAATTAGTGGCCAAGCTTCAACTTAAGCCTTGACTTGTCTGAATCTAAAACCCTTGTTTTATCATCTGACTAGGAGTTCTCAACTAGCAGTCCACAGATCAGAGCAGGGCTGACAAGAAAGGAAAAATACAGATATTCATGTTCCATTCTAGAGCAATATTCTGACTTATCTGTGATGCACTGCCTAATTCTCTGTCTTTAGCAAATGTTTTGGGTAATTACAAGGGACAGCTAGGTTTGAAAAGCTCATACCGTGTTGTCTCCTCAGGAGACAAATATGTTTCTTAGATCAGTGGGACTCAGCACACTCAGCACTTAGCTAGTATCATGAGTATAAATTGCTCCTTGACATCTAAGGTGCGTAAATGATCCTGTGTCTCTATATTTGCAAATCAAATTGTGTCCTTTCAACCCATCACTATGCCTTTGGGGGTAGGTTTCAGTAGCTCAAGAAAAAACAAGAAAACCGGAAGTGCAATCATCCTTCCTGATCCCAGAAGAGCTCCTCTCACCTTTTCCTAAGCCACCAAGCAAAGCAGCCCTCACTCTCAACCCTAGGGCCACTGTCCACTTGTCTTTCTCTACATTTTTTTCTCTAGCAAGGAAATTTAATGGTTAATTAGGATGCATAAAATATTTTAGGCCCCAGAGTCAACAGATAGCATTTTTCTCTTTTATGGGAATAAGATTAGTCTGAAAATACATGGAAATGAGGCTTCTATCCCCAAGGATGAAGAGCTACATCTTCAAAGTGATGGGAAACAAAACAGAAGTTTGAGTCTTCACTCTTGCCCGGAGAATTCCATGGACGGAGGAGCCTGGGGGCCACAGTCCATGGGATTGCAAAGAGTCAGACACGACTGTGTGACTAACTTTACTTCTATTCTGCTACCTTAAATTATCATTAACCCACCTTGCTGAGCTGTTTACAGACTTCAGCGCAAAATAAGATGACATTGAAATCAATGTGTATGCTTGATCATAACAGATGCCTGACACCGAGTGAGAAAAATAGAAACAAAACAAACCATGGCCCCTTCCCCACAGAGACTTTACCATCCTATTAAGAAATGGAGTATATACGGAGCGACCCTGAACTTTTCACACTGGACTCCTTTCTTTGTTCAATTATGACTGTATCAGGGCATTCTGAGTTGAGGCTTTACATGCCCTACCACCCAAAATTGAAACATTGATATTATGGCTATTCTCTCTACACTACAAAATAAGGTATAGCAATACACTTTGCAAACTGTAATTTATTATAGTGATGTAACAGAAATCTTAAAAATTCTAAAAGTAAGGGAAAAAGTAGATAGTTTTATCACTGCAGTAAGTATGCCCTGATAAAAGAAGTCACCTCACTTCTGGCTTCATCTTATCTTTTCTACCATAATTTCTTCTTTGCTCCACTGTCATCCTCTTGGGCTTATCTTTATTCACAGGTGACATTGTTTTTATATATTAAAAAATCCCTAAATATTGACTTAAAACAATAAAACAGTTATTTTATCATCAAAATGAGTTTATTTGTGTACAACAAAATTGCAATTCAGGACACACAATCTATGGCAAACCACAGGCAAGTCGGGAATACAAAGGAGAGGGCAGTTCTGTTACAGATGAGAAGGGCGAGTTGGAAGGGGCTGGTATGGACAGAGTCTATTGGAGAAAAACAGGGAATTTGCAGTGAGGTGGCTTTTCGTTGGCTGAGTATAACAGTCTCTCCTTAGCTAGCTTGTTGCCAGGCAAGAAGAAATTCCTCCTGCTGGGTAGTGAAATAGTAACCTTCTGGAATGATTCTTTTTCAAGTTATACAGATTTCGTGAATTGGCGTAAAGTTCATTAAGCATTCCACCCCCAAACCCTAGCAGAAATAGTTATAAAAATAAAATCTCTAATGCTGGCTCTCACACACTGCGCTCCTAACAGGCACCCTCCACTCTGCCTGTGTTATCTCAGGCAACCCTCACAATAACGCTATGAAGTCAAAATAGCACGCATGTTCTCAAGACTGAACAAAACTGTACTTCCAAGAGGCCAGACAGTTTGCCAAAGTCACACAGGTGAACCGGAACCCAGGCATATTGATGCAGAAAATCATAGTGTCTTTTTCACTCTGCAGCTACAGACATCTATTATTTTATCTGTTTTTCAAATACTCTATGGTACTTATCATGTGCTTGTCACAATTCAAAACACTTTACAAACAGCAATTGATTTAATGTCATAACCTCTTAGGTAAGTGTTATTAATATCCCCATTTTAAAAATAAAAGAGCTGATTTCCGTTTCAGAGCCTCTGACTCATTTTCTAGAAACAATTTCTAAGAGTCCCTGACAGCTCTAGCAGCTACTGATTCAATAACAAACAAGATACCTCCAAGGTCAGACTCACCAGCCCCATGTTTGAGACAGGGCCATCTTGAAAACAGAGCAAAATCTTTTGAAGTGACGTCTATAAAATTCTGTCCAAAACAATAAAGCAAAAACAAATTAAATTTAGTTTTTCTTGGAAAAATTATGACAATGAGATGACATTATCTGACAGTTGTGCAGGTTTCTCTTTTAATACATATTCATTTAATAAATTGATTTAATAATCATAACCTCTTAGGTAAGTGTTATTAATATCCCCATTTTAAAAATAAAAGAATTGATTTCATTTTCAGAGCCTCTGACTCATTTTCTAGAAACAATTTCTGAGTCCCTGACAGCTCTAGCAGCTACTGATTCAATAACAGACAAGATACCTCCAAGGTCAGACTCACCAGCCTCATGTTTGAGACACGGCCATCTTGAAGATGGAGCAAAATCTTTTGAAGTGACGTCTATAAAGTTCTGTCCAAAACAATAAAGCAAAAACAAATTAAATTTAGTTTTTCTTAGAAAAATTATGATAATAAGATGACATTAGCTGACAGTTGTGCAGGTTTCTATTTTAATACATATTCATTTAAAAGGGTGCTTGAAAATATAATTAAGTGAGAGGATCTAAGAAGCTTCTGTCAAAAGTACTCAGCCCAGTTTTCACTTAACAAATAAATGGAAAAGAAAAAAGGAGGGAAGGAGTGAGGGAAAGAGAAAGAAAAAGAGAGAGAAAGAAGGGAAGGAAGAAAGGAAGAGAGGGAGGGAAGGTTTCTGTCCAAAACAATAAAGCAAAAACAAATTAAATTTAGTTTTTCTTAGAAAAATTATGATAATAAGATGACATTAGCTGACAGTTGTGCAGGTTTCTATTTTAATACATATTCATTTAAAAGGGTGCTTGAAAATATAATTAAGTGAGAGGATCTAAGAAGCTTCTGTCAAAAGTACTCAGCCCAGTTTTCACTTAACAAATAAATGGAAAAGAAAAAAGGAGGGAAGGAGTGAGGGAAAGAGAAAGAAAAAGAGAGAGAAAGAAGGGAAGGAAGAAAGGAAGAGAGGGAGGGAAGGAGGAACAAAAAAATAGAAAAAATTAAAAAAGGAGTAAAACAATATCCTTCCCAGAAGCTAAAATTTTATGAAACAAGCAAAGTATCAAGATGTGTAATATCATAGATTTAATGTCAGCTAAGATCAAGTCTTTCTTCCATCCCTCAAGAACTCTATGACCTCTGACAATTACTTAACCTCTTCAAGTACCAGTTTCTTTACTTGAAAAATCAGAACAGTATCTTTTTGTGTAATTAAACAATGTATGTGAAGAGTCTAATACTATGAGAAGTGACTGTACCTACTCTTAACGTGTAAGGTTTGAGGACATTAAAAAATGCAAATGGAAAATCTTACTTTGAACCATCACCACAAAAGTAGTATTTTGGGTGCCTGTTCTCGCAACTAGGTGGACTCAGATGATTTCTGAATCACTACTGCACTGAAGGAAATATTGACAACTCCAGCTAACCTACTCTAACCATCTCATATTTCTTAAAACAGCGAGCACAGTAAAAGATAGTCAAAACAGGTAAATCCTAGGTATTTTAAGCATTGTCATTATAGAAAAAAAAAAGAAAAAAGTAAGTCTTGAGAGTTTCTTTGGTAACATTGTCCTCCAAATAAAATATCAACATCACAGTCAATAAATTACATTCTTTTTTCCATTTACAAGGCATGGTCTGTCTCCTAAATGCCACAGACTTCCACAGAGAGGAAATCTATAATTAGCCTATTTATTCAAAAACAGTCTTCTCACTTACCTCCTTCAGTCAACATTTCTTTTTTATCAAACAGACTTCACTACTTAAGATTCTGCCTCCAAATTCCAGCTCTTTTAGTTACTAACTTTGGGCACATTAAATAATCTTTCTTGGCTTCAGTGTTCTCATTTAAAACATGGAGTTAAGACTTGTCTTTATAGGGAACTGAATGTCAAAATGCCCATCAAATTGTCTCCACACACATTCATTACTCAATATGTGGCAACTACTGACTTGTTTATTCATGCTATTATTTATTGTTATCTCTGAGTTGTGTTCCTTATTAATGCTCTCAAACAACTTCATTCTGAACTCATAATGTCTCCATGCCCAAAATACTATATCTAAAATCCTGCCCTTCTGAGATAGTTTATGATAACTAATCTAGGTAACTTCTGATCGGGTCCTTCAGCTAGAGCTACTGAGGAAACTGTTCAGTCAGATTTCGATATCCACAAGTTCTGCCTCTGCAGATTCAACCAACCACAGATATTAAACACAGTGCGTGATCTGCGGTTGGCTGAAGCTGCAGAACCCATGAAACAGATGGTGGGCTAAGGAACTTAAACATCAGGGGTTTGGGTATGAAGGCAGGGGTGGGGCATGAGGATTAGGGTGTCCCAGAACCTATCCCAGGCAGAGGATACTGAGGGGTGACAGTACTTGGAAATTTGTTCAGAAGAAAAGATCCTGTCTTGAATTTAAGCAAGGTTGTTGCTCGGTCACTAAGTCATGTCTGACTCTGCATTGCAGCCCACCAGGCTTCCCTGTCTTTTACTCCCTCCTGGAGCTTGCTCAAACTCATGTCCATCAAGTCGGTGATGCCACCCAACCATCTCATCTTCTGTCATCCCCCTTCTCCTCCTGCCTTCAATCTTGCCCAGTATCAGGGTCTTTTCCAATGAGAAAAGACCTTTGGCTCTTTGCATCAGATGGCCAAAGTATTGGAGCTTCAGCTTCAGCATCAATCCTTCCAATGAATACTCAAGGTTGATTTCCTTTAGGATTGACTGGTTTGATCTTCTTGCTGTCCAAGAGATTCTTGAGAGTCTTCTCCAGCACCACAGTTCGAAAGCATAAATTCCTCAGCTTTCAGCCTTCTTCATGATCCAACTCTCACATCCATACATGCCTACTGGAAAAAGCATAGCTTTGACTCTACGGACCTTTGTCAGCAAAGTGATGTCTCTGCTTTTTAATATGTTGTCTAGGTTTATCATAGCTTTTCTTCCAAGGAGCAAGCATCTTTTAATTTCATGGCTGCAGTCACTGTCCTTAGTGGTGATAGAGCCCAAGAAAATAAAATCTGTCACTTTTTCCTCATCTATTTGCCATAAAGTGATGGGACCAGGATACCATGATCTTAGTTTTTTGAATGCTGAGTTTTAAGCCAACCTTTTCACTCTCCTCTTCACCTTCATCAAGTGGCTCTTTAGTTCCTCTTTGCTTCTGCCATTAGGGTAGTATTATCTGCATACCTGAGTTGTTGATATTTCTCCCAGAAATCTTGATTCCAGCTTGTGATTCATCCAGCCTGGCATTTCACACGATGTACTCTGCATAAAAGTTAAATAAGCAGGGTGACAATATATAGCCTTGATGTACTCCTGTCCCAATTTTGAACCAGTCTATTATTTCATGTCCAGTTCTAACTGTTGCTTCTTGACCTGCATACAAACAAGATTAGAAGCTAGAAATAAATGTACTCTCACTAACCTTGAAAAGGGAGACATGACTGTTCAACTCATTGGTTAGTAATCAAGTAGAAAGTGCCAGTGACTAAGATGACTGATTTGCAGATTACTGGATTCCTCAGGTTAACCAGGAAGAAGGACAGCTACAAGAAGAACTAAGAAAACTAAGACATTACACAGCACAGAAATGAGCACATAAGGTCACTCACAGTGTCAGGAATAACATAAATGACATGAACATGACATGAGCATCCTGGATTTTGAAGAATTTATAATTCTGTTCATGCATTCTAATGGCATCCTTGAGATAATTAAAATGTCTCTGAAACCAGTGAGTGAGGTGTCAAAGCAGATAATTCAATAAAGATGTCAGCTTTCTGTGTAACAGCTGTCAAAACAGAGACTAAGATTTAAGACTAGCAATGATTTTCTTTTTCCCTGGCCAATTGATGAAATGACAGTGACTTCTCACTAGTATATGCTTGATGAAGTATAGGCTTTAGAAAACAGGGAGAGGCAGGGCTGGGCTGTTTGAAGGAGAGTATCCCAGTAAATTCTACCCTAAACTACTGCAAAAACCTGGTTTTTAACCTCTTCTTCTTATGACAGAAGCAACTTCCAAAAATGCTAAAGTAATTCATGTTTTTCCCCAATTAGAACTCTTCAGAAAGGTCACGTTTTATGGGATGGATGATCTTTTGTGGCCTTTCTTTCAGTCATTAGATGTGCAGTTTTTCATGAATCTTGCAGACAAGGTTAATTGGCCCTGTCTTGTCCTTTCATCCTCATCTGCCCTGTGTGTTTCTCCAGGATATTCTTAAAATTTTTGTCCTCATTCAAGGTACCATTAGGCTCACTCCTACATGTTAAACCATGTATGATGATGTAGCAGTTCAGAGCATAGGCATTGAAATCAGGTCACGTGAATATGAATACCAGTCTGCCAGTTACTAGCAGTGGGACTTTTGTATAATGAATTAGCATTCATTCCTGAGATTCCTAATCAGCAAATCAGACATAGTACCTCACTCCTAGACTGTTATGAGCATTTAATTGGCTAATACACATAAAGGTTATAGTAAAATAAATGTTATTATTTCAGGTTTAATAAACACTTTGATCATACAGTCAGGTTGTTGTGATTCTGGGAAAGAATGAGCCCCAGTGCCATGAAGACCTGAATTTGAAGCCCAGCTCCTCTACTAAACCAGCTGTTTACCAGTTAACAACATCCTTCATATCACTGCACCATTTCATTTATACACTGGAGATGAAAATATCTGAAATACCAAGTTTGGGAAGATAATTAGATCAAAACCACAATGAGATAGCACTTCTCACTTGTTAAAATACAGCTATCGAAACAAAAGATATTATTTGCCAGGATATGGAAAAAACAGAACTTTTATACATTGTTGGTGGGAAAGTAAACTGCTGAAGTCACTGTGGAAAACAGTATGGTGTTTTTTCAACAAACCAAACTATTATATGAAACAGCAACTTCACTTTTTCTTTTTTTAATTTAATTTTTATTTTATATTGGAGTATAGTTGCAACACTGGTTGATATACAGCACAGAAATGAGCACATAAGGTCACTCACAGTGTCAGGAATAACATAAATGACATGAACATGACATGAGCATCCTGGATTTTGAAGAATTTATAATTCTGTTATGCATTCTAATGGCATCCTTGAGATAATTAAAATGTCTCTGAAACTAGTGAGTGAGGTGTGAAAGCAGATAACTCAATAAAGATGTCAGCTTTCTGTGTAACAGCTGTCAAAACAGAGACTAAGATTTAAGACTAGCAATGATTTTCTTTTTCCCCGGCCAATTGATGAAATGACAGTGACTTCTCACTAGTATATGCTTGATGAAGTATAGGCTTTGGAAAACAGGGAGAGGCAGGGCTGGGCTGATTGAAGGACAATATCCCAGTAAATTCTACCCTAAACTACTGCAAAAACCTGGTTTTTAACCTCTTCTTATTATGACAGAAACAACTTCCAAAAATGCTAAAGTAATTCATGTTTTTCCCAGATTAGAACTCTTCAGAAAGGTCACATTTTATGGGAGGGATGATCTTTTGTGACTTATCTTTCAATAATTAGATGTGCAGTTTTTCATGAACCTTGCAGACAAGGTTAATTGGCCCTGTCTTGTCCTTTCATCCATATCTGCCCTGTGTGTTTCTCCAGGATATTCTTAAAATTTAAGGACAAGCTAATGGTAGCTTGTCCTCGTTCAAGCTACCATTAGGCTCACTCCTACATGTTAAACCATGTATGATGATGTAGCAGTTCAGAGCATAGGCATTGAAATCAGGTCACGTGAATATGAATACCAGTCTGCCAGTTACTAGCAGTCGGACTTTTGTATAATGAATTAGCATTCATTCCTGAGATTCCTAATCAGCAAATCAGACATAGTACCTCACTCCTAGATTGTTATGAGCATTTAACTGGCTAATACACATAAAGGTTATAGTAAAATAAATGTTATTATTTCAGGTTTAATGAACACTTTGATCATACAGTCAGGTTGTTGTGATTCTGGGAAAGAATGAGCGCCGGTGCCGTGAAGACCTGAATCTGAAGTCCAGCTCCTCTACTAAACCAGCTGTTCACCAATTAACAACATCCTTAGTATCACTGCGCCATTTCATTTACACACTGGAGATGAAAATATCTGAAATACCAAGTTTGGGAAGATAATTAGATCAAAATCACAATGAGATAGCACTTCTCATTTGTTAAAATACAGCTATCAAAACAAAAGATATTGTTGGCCAGGATATGGAAAAAATAGAACTTTTATACATTGTTGGTGGGAAAGTAAATTGCTGAAGTCACTGTGGAAAACAGTATGGTGTTTCCTCAACAAACCAAACTATTATATGAAACAGCAACTTCACTTTTTCTTTTTTTTATTTAATTTTTATTTTATATTGGAGTATAGTTGAATCACTGCTTGATGGACATGAGTCTGAGTGAACTCTGGGAGTTGGTGATGGTAAGGGGGTCTGGCGTGCTGCAGTTCACGGAGTCGCAAAGAGTCGGACACGACTGAGCAACTGAACTGAACTGAACTGATAGTTGCTTTACAGTAACCTGACTTTTGAGTATATATATATTAAAGGGATTGAAATCAGGATTTTAAAGAGATATCTTCATACCCATGTTTATTGCATCAGTATTCATAATAGCCAAGTCATGGAAGCAACCTAAATGTCCATCAGTGTATAAATAGCTAAGGAAAATGCATGCATACATACAATGTAGTATTATTGAGCCTTTAAAAGGGAAGGAAAGGCTACCACTTGTGACAACATGAATGTAGCTTGAGGACATCATGCCAAATGAAATGAACGTGACACGGAAGAACAAAGACCATGTGAACCCACTAATATGAGGAATCTAAAATATTTAAACACATAGAAGCAGAGTAGAATAGTAGTTAGCAGGGGCTGGCGGAGGGAAAAACAGAGATGTTGGCCAAAGGGTACAAAGTTTCATTTGTGCAAGAGGAATGAGTTCTAGAGATTACTGCACAGCTTAGTGCCTGTCATTAACAATCCTGTGTCATATACTTAAAATTTTGCTAAGAAAACAGATCTTATGTTTAAAGAAAAAGGTTTTTTGCTCAGAACCTGCCCCTGCAATGGGCAAAGACCATGAGTCAATTGTTGTTGGTGTTGTTCATGTCCACTCTTTGCAGCACAATGGACTGCAGCATGCCAGGCTTCCTTGTCCTTCACTATCTCCCAGAGTTTGCTCAAACTCATGTCCATTGATCATCGAAGCCATCTCATCCTTTGTCACCTCCTCCTGCCTTCAATTTACTCTTTCCCAGCATCAGGGTGTTTTACAATGAGTCAGTTCTCTGCATCAGGTGGCCAAAGTATTAGAGCTTTAGCTTCAGCATCAGTCCTTCCAGTGAATATTCAGGATTGATTTCATTTAGGATTGACTGGTTTGATCTCCTTGCAGTCCAAGGACTCTCGAGAGTCTTCTCCCGCACCATAATTCAAAAGCATAAATTCTTCAGTGCTCAGCCTTTTTTATGGTCCAGGTCTCACATTTGTACATGATTACTGCAATAACTTTGGCCACCTGATGCAAATAACTGACTCATTTGAAAAGACCCAGATGCTGGGAAAGATTGAAGGCGAGAGGAGAAGGGGATGACAAAGAATGAGATGATTGGATGGCATCACCAACTCTAGGAGTTGGTGATGGACAGGGAGGTCTGGTGTGCTGCAGTCCATGGGGTTGCAAAGAGTCAGACATAACTGAGCGACTGAACTGAACTGAACTGGAATAACCATAGCTCTGATTTTATTGACCTTTGTCAGCAAAGTGAATAAAGTAGTATGGTGAATTCGTCTTCTTATGAGATGCAATTCTGAATAATTTATATATAAGCCTTGGCAGGTGAAAGTTCAGGCATGAACTTTGAGCAGACCTCTGGTCAACCAGCAGATAACCAGTGCACGGTGGTCTTCTTTCAAAGCTGGTGGCTGTATGTGGTAGGAAAAGAGGAGAAAAGGGTGAAAGACAGAATCCCTCACTCGGCTTCATTCTCTGCAACCCTTTGCACTTCTGTGTCAGGGTAGTGGTTTAAGCGCTTCCTGGGTGACTGAGTCACCCGTCAAAAGCCAAGGGCCCTTTGTCTTATGATACTGAATAGCCAATTGATCTAATATCAATATGTGTTATAATTTATTCCGATTTATCACTTCCTCATTGTGAGGTGTCACGCTGACTCAAGAACCAACTAGGGAATATGTAAAATTTTGATTTCACCTGACCCACCCTCCCAGCTTATCTCACAAGTTAATAACAGCTCGAGGTAGAAAATTTAGCTACTTAGGGGAAGTGGCAGTGAGTCCTCTTGAGGAACAATAACAAGTGTCAGGAATAGGGAAGTAGGGTGAACTCAGAAGAAGTGTGTGTGTGTCTGTCTGCGTGTGTGCATGCCCTCAGTCATGTCTGACTCTTTGTGACCCCATGGACTGTAGCCTACCAGGCTCCTCTGTCCATGGTATTTGCTGGACTGGGTTGCCATTTCTTCCTCTAGAGGATCTTTCCAACCCAGGGATCAAACTCAAATCTCTTGCCTCTCTTGCACTGGCACCTGAAGAAGTATAGTTAAGAACAAAGACAATGAGTAGTAAAGTGCTCTCTGTCTAGCCTGCACGTTCTGGGGAAGCTAGAGAGAAGTAGAGTATCTAAGACGCTGCAGATACGAGGTTTTGATTCATGTCGTTGCATTCTCAGCAGTGTTTTGCCTGGGTAGGTTATCTCTCTCCAAACTTCCACTGTTTATGTGTACGAATGATACCAAATTAATATCTAATGTTCCAACAACTGTTACCCCTTCTATTAAGGGGATATTGTTTAATATAAGCTGTATGAGCCTCTCACATTTGTGCTACTTTGTCCTCTGGAAATCCTCAGATACTGTTGCTCTGAGCCTCAGATATGAAGGTACTAAAGTTTCATGGTGGACTTTACAGCAGAGCAGAAACACAGGTATTGGATGAAACTATCCTTTGTATTAAAATAATAAGAATATAAGTATCTCTTGCCTTCACATGAGTCAAACCCATGTTCATAAACATTGCACTTAGAAACAAATGCAGAATATGGATGTCATGTCATGTTTTAGATTCCTCTTCCCTTCTTATATGCAAGATGTCGTTTAAATTCATCTACCTGTTTTTTCCCTCAGGCTCGTCCCTCAGTTTTCTCCCAAACATTCCTATTCTCTAATGCAAGCCTAGCCCCATAGTTTTCTAGTCTTGCTTTAATTTCAAGAGTCAACATAACTTAGTCAAAAAATAGAAATCTTTTTCTAAAAATAGAAATCTTACTCTGCTATTTTTTAACAGATGGAATTGCCAATAAATAAAAGCAATTTAGGAAGACCCCAAGTAATACTTATATCAAGACAAAATCTCACACAGGAAAATAGTTCTTAACACTGTTCCGGAGATTACTTGTGGCTGAGCTTTCTGGCTATGCAAAAGTGGAGGACAATACATTTTTGTTTTCAAATAGTCTCTGCATATTTTCACATCTAATGTATGCATACAGTTTGAAAACTTTTGAAGAAAAATCTTAAATGCAGCTCATTTTATTAGATATTTCAGACAAGATCATCTAAGGAGAATGATACTAGTTCCTATATACAGGAGGAAAAAATGCTGTAGGTGATGGAGAAGGAGCTGAACACCATTTCCTGTATCTCTAAGTGCGCCTTCAGAAAAAATTTATGTTTATGAAGGGAAACTGATGAAGCCAGGTGAGACTCTAATGGACACCAAATCTTTTCCACTCTGAATCGGACACCAGATAAATTTTAGAAAATCATTTCAAAAGCCCTCCATGTAGCCTAACATACTGGCACTCACTCACAGTGTTTGGCAAAACCCTGGTCTGGATGTCAGCTCTGCCGGGGGTCTTCCTGACAGCAGTGTGGCATCTTGTGTAAGGATGGGGGAGATTTATCAAGTGCATTTGAGAAATCAGTGAGAATACTGGTCCAACCCTGCCCGTCCTACATCAGAAGGGCTTTGAGTTTCCAAATGACACTTGATGACTCTCTTTCACCTGGCCCTATTATGACTCAATGACTTCTCAAACTCTTTGCCAAAGAAGAAGAAAGCATTTTCAAGTTCTCTTTTACAAATGAACACATCGTAAAGGTAAAAAGAAGGAGGCTGAGAGAAAATGTCCATGTGATGTCCCTTTACCAAGAATACTAAAGTCTCCTTTCTTGCACCATCAAGCTTGTACCAAGTCGTGCCATCCATTCTCTGAGCATCCAAATTCAAACTGTTAGCTGAGAATGAGCTTATAACTGCTGTGGCCATGAAGCCTTCTCTGATCATCCCACCACCATTAACTTCATCTCTCCTTGGAAAAACTTGAGCAGACAGGGCACAGTTTAGCACCTAACTCTAGAATATTGTGCTACTCTTTTCTGTGAGTTCATCTTTCTTTGTGTCTGTATTGAATATATTTGATTGAGGAGTTACATAATATGAAGAAGGAGTATGGCAATATCCAAATTCAAACTGTTAGCTGAGAATGAGCTTATAACTGCTGTGGCCATGAAGCCTTCTCTGATCATCCCACCACCATTAACTTCATCTCTCCTTGGAAAAACTTGAGCAGACAGGGCACAGTTTAGCACCTAACTCTAGAATATTGTGCTACTCTTTTCTGTGAGTTCATCTTTCTTTGTGTCTGTATTGAATATATTTGATTGAGGAGTTACATAATATGAAGAAGGAGTATGGCAAAATAGAAATAAGGTATTTGAAGTAAAGGAGACACAGGTTTGTGAAAGAATATGGAAAATTAGCCTAAATGTTTTTTTAGAAAATGTGTGCACATTACATTGGACAAAGTAACATATATAAAAATTTTTCTTTTGCATTCCTCTGAGTCAACAGTATTGGTTTTCTGTAATTATCCAAACATACATATAGTAAAAGAATTTCTACCTTGTATTCATTCAACTACTATTTAAAATTTACCCATTCTGCCACTCCAGGCACCCTGAGTATTAAAAGTCTTTCACAAATAGCTCCTTCTTTACAGCAACAAATAATCCAGCAGGGAAAATAATAAATTGCTTCAACTGACCACATTAGTAGTTTCATAGTATAGGTTCTCTGTGAGAAGTACAGGGGATTAGGGCTACAGTTGTCATGGGTGGGCTCTCTGGGGTGCGGACAATGCGAGGGAGTTTGGTACACAGGCTGTGTGTTAAGCATCACCCTTGTAATCAAGTCCTCTGGAGAAATAAGGAAGTAGGAATGGCGAGAGGGAGGAATCAAGATATAATATTGATCCTACAGCAGCCTCACTGGACACTGTGGGAAGCTGTAGAGCCCCACAGAAGCCACGCAACCCATGTTGGAAAGAGGCGGCCGAGCCTATAAACTCGGCTTCAGTCATTCATGCACATGTGCAGACCAGAAT
>SJYC01058509.1:0-21785 GCA_006408675.1 Madoqua kirkii | reverse complement strand
CTATGGAGAACAGTGTGGAGATTCCTTTAAAAAGTGGAAACAGAACTGCCATATGACCCAGCAATCCCACTGCTGGGCATACACACCAAGGAAACCAGAATTGAAAGAGACACATGTACCCCAATGTTCATCACAGCACTGTTTATAATAGCCAGGTCATGGAAGCAACCTAGATGTCCATTGACAGACAAATGGATAAGAAAGCTGTGGTACATATACACAGTGGGGTATTACTCAGCCATTAAAAAGAATGCATTTGAATCAGTTCTAATGAGGTGGATGAAACTGGAGCCTATTATACAGAGTGAAGTAAGCCAGAAAGAACAACACCAATAGAGTATATTAACACATATGTATGGAATTTAGAAAGATGATAACAATAACCCTGTATGCGAGACAGCAAAAGAGACACAGATGAACAAGAGAACAGTCTTTTGGACTCTGTGGGAGAATGCGAGGGTGGGAAGATCTGAGAGAATAGCACTGAAACATGTATATTATCATATATGAAACAGATCGCCAGTCCAGGTTTGATGCATGAGACAGGGTGCTCAGGGCTGGTGCACTGGGATGACCCTGAGGGATGGGATGGGGAGGGAGGTGGGAGGGGGCTTCAGGATGGGGAACACGTGTACACCCATGGCTGATTCATATCAATGTATGGCAAAAACCACTACGAAATTATAAAGTAATTAACCTCCAATTAAAATAAACTATAAAAAATAAAGGACAGATGCACCCCAATGTTCATGGCAGCGCTATGTACAACAGTCAAGACATGGAAGCAACCTAAGTGGATGAGGACAGATGAATGGGTATATAAGATGGGATACCTACACACACCAGCAAGAAGGAAGGAAGGACAATTACATTTAATACTAAGTGAAATAAGTGAGTCAAGGAAAGACAAGTACCATAGGATACCACTTAGAGATTGACTCTAAAAATGGATACAAATGAACTTCTTTACCAAACAGAAAAGGCCTCACAGAAATAGCAAAGCACCTTATAGTTACCAAAAGGTAAAGGTGGTGGGCAGTAAGAAATGAGCAGGTGGAGATGAACATACTCTTTATAATAAAAAAGCACCCACTGTAGGATGAGGACTCCTACTGGTCAACACATATAATGAATATATGGGAAGAAAACCTGAAAAAGGAGACGTACATGTCTATGCATATGTGAATCATGGTGTTGTACACCAAAAAAAAAAAAAACAAAAAAACCTTACAACATTGTAAGTCATCTATACACCAATACAAAATACAAATTACACAACGAAAATGCCGACTCTGTTCCCCTCAGGCCTTGGTGACTGGGGCTGCTGTCACATCCCTAAAGCCTGGGCAGGCTTAGTTCCCAAGGATGGACTGACGTGGGGCTGTTGGGTCTGGGGAGGATGTGCCAGCCAACGAGCCCTGCCCCATGGGCCTGCTGTGCTTGTTTCCCTTTGCACAGGCCCACAACCTCCAGATCCAGGTGGGTCTTCCTGCAGCGAAACTCCGGCTGCTGCACCCAAAGGATGGTGGAGCCTCTGGGTTGGAGGAGCTTTGAATAGTCCCCTGGGCTCCAGGTCTCCTGGTGGTGGGGTTCCCACCTCCAGCCTCCTTCCTTAGGGTTGCCCCACCTATGGATGAAAGCACCCTCTGCAGAGTGGCGTTGCCGGAGTTGGGATTTGTCCAGGGGATAAAGGGTAAGGAGGGCTTCCCTGGCAGCTCAGATGGTAGAGTATCTGCCTGCAATGCAGGAGACTTGGGTTCAATGCCTGAGTCAGGAAGATCCTTTCAGAAGGGAATGGCTACCCACTCCAGTATTCTTGCCTGGAGAAATCTATGCACAGAGGAGCCCGGCAGGCTACAGTCCATGGGGTCGCAAAGAGCCGGACACGACTGAGCGACTGAACTGAAGGAACTGAACTGAAGGGCACTTTCACTTTCAAAAGGTCTCTCACATTTTGAAAGATACTTGCCCTCGACAAATGTCCTAGGGTATGTAACTGAAAGAGAATTCACTAAAAGTCAGTGTTTCAGGAAGCCACCTCTTAGAAGTAAACTTTATTCACAGCGATTTAACAAAAGCATCACAAGGAAAGATGCTAAACGTTGGTTACAGTAGTGAAATTTATCACAGCACAATGAGGTTTCAGTTGGCTGCAAAAGAATGGCTATCATTAAAAATCTAAAAACATAAATTAGTGGAAAAAATCAGAGAAAATGGAATCTTGCTAAGCTGTTGCCTGGACTTTAAAGTGGTAACGGCCACTATGGAGCTGATGGCAGTTCCTTCAGAAAAGTAAAGATAGAGCTGTTATATGAACTAGAAATTCCGCTCCTTGCCCTACATCCAGAGAAATCCATACTTGGAATAGAAACACACACTCTGACCAGTAGCTTGGATATGTAAGTAATTAAAATGTCCACAGACAGATGGAAGAAGATACGGTATATCTTATGGAAGGGAATATTACTCAGCAAGAAAACAGAAGGAAGAAATGGCATCTGGAGCAATGTAAATGTACTTGGAAATGATCATATGAAGTAAGTCATAGACAGAAAGACAAATACACTATGATATGACTAATTGGTGGAATCTAAAAACTGAAAGCAATGAAGTACATTTTCCAAAAAGAAACACAATTACAGATTTGGAAGACAAACTTATTCTAACCAAAGGAGAAAGGCAGAAGGCAGGGATCCATTATGAGGCTAGAATTAACACATACCCACTAACAGAAATGAAACAGGTAATCAACAAGGACCTACCCCATAGCACAGGGATTTCGACTTGACACACTAATAACCTACATGGGAAAATAATCCCAAAACACACAGGTATGTCTACATATAACTGGATCAAGCTAATAAACACTTAAACACAGCAGTGCAAATCAACTACAATCCAACAGAATCTAAAAATTAAAAGAAAAAAGAGTGCCTACTATATTCCTCTCTGGCTTCAGGTTCCTAGGCTGGCTGACATTCCTGAAGCCTAAGTGCCTTGATCCCCAAATGTGGACTGTTAAGGGACTGATGGAGCTGGGAAGGAGGTGCCTGGTCCCCTCTGGGTGGAACCACAGTGTCCAGAGCCAGGTCAGAGCTCCCACAGCTAAACCAAACATGAAGTGAAGTCGCTCAGTCGTGTCCGACTCTTTGTGACCCCGTGGACTGTAGCCTACCAGGACCCTCAATCCACGGAATTCTCCAGGCAGGAATACTGGAGTGGATTGCCATTTCCTTCTCCAGGGGATCTTCCCAACCCAGGGATCAAACCTGGGTCTCCCGCATTGTAGACAGACGCTTTACCGTCTGAGCCACCAGGGAAGCCCAAAAACCAAACATACAGCCCCCAAAGCTCGGTGAACCCTCTGGGCTGGTAGGGCTCTTGATTATCTGTTCTCTGAGACTCCTGGTGGTCGGGTTTCTACCTCCAGCACTCCTCCTTAGGATCCTCCCATTTAACGGAAGACAGTGCCCTCCACAGAGCTCTTGTGGAGGTTGGGTTTAATCTGGGTGATGAACGGTAACAGAGAGAATTAAAGAGACACAAGGGCTTGGTGGTTTTCCTGGCACACGCCTCCTTGTTTACAACTGTGGAAGATGTTTTTCAGGAAGGCTTTGCTGCCCCAGTAAATGGAGTTGAGTATGAAAAATTTCTGGCATGTTCTGGTCATTTCTCATACCTATAGCTTGAAAACTGATGCCTACAGGCACATGATATTCCCAAGGCCTTCAGGGCCATAAATGATACATGCCCTGAACAAATGGTGTGGTGATTGAAGAATTCATAAAAGGGTAGACTTTCAAGAAGCCAATGCAAAGAGGTAAATTTTACAGTTTAAAAGAAAAAAGCACATGAAAAGATGCTCAGCATCACCTATTAGTACTGCAATGCAAATCTGAACTACAACCAGGTGTTACCTTGCACCAGCCAGAATGACCATTATCAAAAAGTCTACAGTGAATACATGCTGGGCAGGACATTAAGCAAAGGGAACCCTCTCAGGCTGTTACTGGAATTTGAATTGGTAACAGCCATTATGGAGGAGAGTATGGAGGTTCCTTAAGTAACTGGAAAAAAAAAAGCTATCAAATGATCACACAACCCCACTCATGGGCATATATCCAGAGAAAACCGTAACTTGAAGAGACATGTACCCTAACCTTCATTGCAGCTGTATTTACAATAGTCAGGATGTGCAAGCAACCAAAATGTCCACTGACAGGTGGATAAAAAGGATGTGGTAAATATATACAATGGACTATTACTCAGCCATAAAAAAGAATGAATGTCAACTGCAGCAACAGGGATGGACCTGGAGATGATCCTACTAAGAGAAGTACATCAGATAGAGAAACACTGTGTACATCACTGAGAGATGGCAACTAACATTTATATAAACACACTACATTTTCCAATCAGAAACAGACCCATAGACTTAGAAAATAAACTTATGGTGACCCAAGGGAAATGGGAGTGGGAGAGATAATCAGGAGGTCGGGATTGCCAGCATGTCAATCAAAGGCTCCTTTGATCACAAAAGTCCTGTATCTGGTTGCCGGGAGCCAGCCAGACCTTGTCATCCCACCCATGACAAGGTCATGCGGAGAGACCAGACGGGCAGGTCTCAAGGGGTCCTCTGCCTGAGCATCCACCCTGAAACAAAAATCTGTCTGTTTACTGTCTGCTATACTATACTCTTCTGACATTACAGGGGGCTATCCCCAACCACCTTTCTCTGGAAAGAGTTAATTCAGAGTTCCAGTTAACAGTCTCCTGCGTATAAAAAGAATGTCTCGGTTTAAACCCCTTTGATGGCTTTCTAAGGCTTTCTAACTTACCTGACCGATCTGCCCAGAGTTTTACAACTTGTGAATTGTTTACAGCCCCTCAACCGTAAGAGGTACAAAGCTTAAAGCATCTTAAAGATATACAGCTAAAGATATAGATAGATATAGAGATGAGATATAAGATAAGATATAAAGCTCTTTTCTAAAGAGCTAAGAATTATATTGGTGATGGGTTTCACTGCTGAGTCAATGACTGCCGCCAGGCCTTCACATTCTTTATCTTTTAGGCACCTGAAGCATACTAATCAATGTAATTGGGATACAAAAAAGGGAATATAGTAGTTTTGATCTTAGCAACACTAGACTTTTGAGTTGATGAATTTTCTCTTTGTTAAAAATCACTGTATTCCTCTTTCTTTGTTATAAATTGTTGTGTCCTTGCTATGTAAGAATGTAACTTTATTTAGTGCTTTCTGAGAGCAGCACCAGGCTTTAGGAAGAACAACACTATTAAGGCAAATAGGTTGACAGACCCTTATCAGAAAAGGGCCGTAAAATGTTAATTGGCCTTCTGGCCAGAAGATGATGTAAATCACCTAAGACTTGTATATACAGCTAGAGAAAGCCTGGTCTTGATAAGAGTCAGGGCTGCTGACGGTACATAATTTTGTATTATCCATTGATCTCTATGTACATCAAAAGTATAAAAAGCCTTTCCAGACAATAAAGGATGGACCAGTTTCTCAGACCAGCTTCTCAAACTGGTTTCTTGGAAAACTGGCTCCCCCCATCTCTCTCTCTCTCTCTCTTTCTCCCTCCCTCTCCCTCTCCTTTTCAGGCTAAATTCCCATCTGGATCACGGAGGCTCACCACATCTACTTACTTGCCCTGGCTTCTAAGACCCACACGAGAGGGATCCCAAGGCGGGGCACCTTCCGTTATTAAAGCAGGTGCCAGTGGCCTAACGGAGATGGAGCAAACCTCTTGTCTTGAGGTTTTATTAGTTTCCCGCGTAAACCAAGTTATTCAGCATCTTTTCTCCACTAATTTTCCTACTATACTATTTTTTCCTAATCTCTCTGCTTTATTGACTATGCCAAAGCCTTTGACTGTGTGGATCACAATAAACTTTGGAAAATTCTGAAAGAGATGGGAATAGCAGACCACCTGACCTGCCTCTTGAGAAACCTGTATGCAGGTCAGAAAGAAACAGTTAGAACTGGACATGGAACAACAGATTGGTTCCAAATAGGAAAAGGAGTCCGTCAAGGCTGTATATTGTCACCCTGCTTATTTAACTTCTATGCAGAGTACATCATGAGACACGCTAGACTGGAAGAAACACAAGCTGGAATCAAGATTGCTGGGAGAAATATCAATAACCTCAGATATGCAGATGACACCACTCTTATGGCAGAAAGTGAAGAGTTATGCAGAGTACATCATGAGAAACGCTGGACTGGAAGAAACACAAGCTGGAATCAAGATTGCCAGGAGAAATCTCAATAACCTCAGATATGCAGATGACACCACCCTTATGGCAGAAAGTGAAGAGAAACTAAAAAGCCTCTTGATGAAAGTGAAAGAAGAGAGTGAAAAAGTTGGCTTAAAGCTCAACATTCAGAAAACGAAGATCATGGCATCCGGTCCCATCACTTCATGGGAAATAGATGGGGAAACAGTGGAAACAGTGTCAGACTTTATTTGGGGGGCTCTGAAATCGCTGCAGATGGTGATTGAAGCCATAAAATTAAAAGATGCTTATACTTTGGAAGAAAAGTTATGACCAACCTAGATAGCATATTGAAAAGCAGAGACATTACTTTGCCGACAAAGGTCCGTCTAGTCAAGGCTTATGGTTTTTCCAGTAGTCGTGTATGGATGTGAGAGTTGGACTGTGAAGAAGGCTGAGCACTGAAGAATTGATGCTTTTCAACTGTAGTGTTGGAGAAGACTCTTGAGAGTCCCTTGGAATGCAAGGAGATCCAACCAGTCCATTTTGAAGGAGATCAGCCCTGGAATTTCTTTGGAAGGAATGATGCTAAAGCTGAAACTCCAGTACTTTGGCCACCTCATGCAAAGAGTTGACCCATTGGAAAAGACTCTGATGCTAGGAGGGATTGGGGGCAGGAGGAGAAGGGGACGACAGAGGATGAAATGGCTGGATGGCATCACTTACTCGATAGACATGAGTCTGAGTGAACTCAGGGAGTTGGTGATGGTAAGAGATGCCTGGAGTGCTGTGATTCATGGGTTCGCAAAGAATCAGACACAGCTGAGCAACTGAACTGAACTACACATAAATTATATTTATAACAATTATATAACTATAAATTATAATTATATGAATACTAAAGTGGGTAAAGTGAAAGTGAAGTCGCTCAGTTGTATCCGACTCTTTGTGACCCTGCGGACTGTAGCCTATCAATCTCCTCAGGTCCATGGAATTTTCCAGGCAAGAGTACCGGAATGAGTTTCCATTTCCTTTTCCACAGGATCTTCTCAATGCAGGGATCAAACCCGTGTCTTTCACATTGTTAGTAGACGCTTTACTGTCTGAGCCACGAGGGAAGTCTACTGGAGTGGGTAGCCATTCCTTTTTTTAGGGGATCTTCCTGACTCAGGGATCAAACCCTGATTTTCTTCATTGCAGGCAGATTCTTTACCATGTGAGCCATCAGAGAAGCCCTATATTTATATAAAAGTACATATAAATTGCATATAATAATATATAATAATTATATAAATATATAATAAATACACATTTAAAATAAAATATAGTTTTATATATTTCTATAATGAGTTACAGAAATTTCTTATAACTCAGTAGACAAATATTTTCAAAGTGGCCATATATGATTAGATGTGTATAAGAGACAGATTAAAAAGCAGAGCGATTACTTTGCCAACAAAGGTCTATCTAGTCAAAGCTATGGTTTTTCCAGTAGTCATGTATGGATGTGAGAGTTGGACTGTGAAGAAGGCTGAGTGCCAAAGAATTGTTGCTTTTGAACTGTGGTGTTGGAGAAGACTCTTGAGAGTCCCTTGGACTGCAAGGAGATCCAAGCAGTCCATTCTGAAGGAGATCAACCCTGGGATTTCTTTGGAGGGAATGATGCTAAAGCTGAAACTCCAGTACTTTGGCCACCTCATGAGAAGAGTTGACTCATTGGAAAAGACTGATGCTGGGAGGGATTGGGGGCAGGAGGAGAAGGAGACGACCGAGGATGAGATGGCTGGATGGCATCACTGACTTGATGGACGTGAGTCTGGGTGAACTCCGGGAGTTGGTGATGGACAGGGAGGCTTGGTGTGCTGTGATTTTAGGGGTCACAAAGAGTCGGACACGACTGAGTGACTGAACTGAACTGAACTGAACTGAGAGCTGAGGGCCAGTGGCTCTGTAGAGATAAATATATGGTGTGAGACAACATTACTCCTTAGAGGTCTGTGGTGTGCTGCCAGAGACTGCCCAGCAGCTTCTTTCTGGTCTTGGATGCTGAAGCAGGCCTACTGATTTCGACCATGGGAGGGAGTCCCATGCAAGGGAACCCCATCTGTGTTCCACTGTGGACCTCACTCATGCACAGACCTACCTGATAGTCTTATGTTCCTCCCGGAGCCTGGGATGGAGGGAGACTCATTAGCCCCCGAGAGAAAACACTGTGAGTGAGGCACAAGCCTAGTGTCAGCAAGACAGTGGTAGAGGGAGCAGTGTTAGGTTGTCCCCCTGCCGCCTCTGCCTCACTTCACCACGCCTGCGAATGACAGGAGGAAAGGTGTTACCAGGAGCCACCTGAGAAGCAGCAGGAGCTCTCCTGGTGAATAAGGTGAAAGAACATCTAAAGTCAATGGTTCTGAGGAAGCTTTCAGAAGCGCAGCCTTCAAGTTGGGGGTAGCACAGCAAGATGGACAACACAGAGGCAGGAAGTGGAACCCTTAGTCATCACAGAGCCAAGCTTCAGAGATACTGGAAGCTGTTCTGCCTTTATTGCTCTGCATCTATAATATAAGAAAAGACTAGCGAGAAAGTTCGCTGGACAAGACTAGATATTTATAGTTAAGAGGAACTGGGACCTCTGAGCACTATTTTATAATGTATATACAATTTCATTTTCTACTTTCTCATTTATAACATCAGCACTTCTCCTTATGATTAAAAATGCCTTTAACTCTAGAAAACAGATTGACAACTTCTCATGAACTTAGTCCTTAACACATGATCCAGTAATCCCACTCCTAAGTATTTACCCTGCTGCTGCTGCTGCTAAGTCGCTTCAGTCACGTCCAACTCTGTGCGACCCCATAGATGGCAGCCCACCAGGCTCTGCCATCCCTGGGATTCTCCAGGCAAGAACACTGGAGTGGGTTGCCATTTCCTTCTCCAATGCATGAAAGTGAAAAGTGAAAGTGAAGTCACTCAGTCGTGCCCGACTCTTAGCAACTCCATGGACTGCAGCCTACCAGGCTCCTCCATCCACGGGATTTTCCAGGCAAGAGTACTGGAGTGGGGTGCCATTGCCTTCTCTGAAGTATTTACCCTAGAGAAATAATAACTTATATTCACACAAAATCTTGTACATTGATGTGTATAGTTGCTCTATTCACTGAATGAATGAATGAATGAAGTCAGTCGCTCAGTTGTGTCCGACTCTTTGCGACCCCCATCCCATGATGTCCATGGGACTTACCAGGCATAGTCACTCAGTCGTGCCCGACTCTTAGCAACTCCATGGACTGCAGCCTACCAGGCTCCTCCATCCACGGGATTTTCCAGGCAAGAGTACTGGAGTGGGGTGCCATTGCCTTCTCTGAAGTATTTACCCTAGAGAAATAATAACTTATATTCACACAAAATCTTGTACATTGATGTGTATAGTTGCTCTATTCACTGAATGAATGAATGAATGAAGTCAGTCGCTCAGTTGTGTCCGACTCTTTGCGACCCCCATCCCATGATGTCCATGGGACTTACCAGGCAAGAGTGCTGGAGTGAATTGCCATTTCCTTCTTCAGGGGATCTTCCCGACCCAGGAATCGAACCCGGGTCTCCTGCATTGTAGGCAGACGTTTTACCATCTGAGCCACCAATGTCCTTCAAGGGGTAAATAAATAAACTATGCTATGCTGCATTTGAATACTACTCACCAGTAAAAAGGAAAAGAACTATCAACATGTGCAGCAACACTGAGGAATCTCAAAGTCACACTGAGTGAAGGAAGCCAGCCCCAAAGGACTGAAGTGCATACCACTGAATCCGTTTATATGACTTTTCTGAAAAGACAAAACTATAAATACAGAAACTGTAATGGTTGTCAGGAGTGGGTGGGGAGGCAACCACAGGGTGGAATAACAAAGGAACAGCACAAGGAGTTTTTGGGGTGATCAAACTGTTTATCTTGATTTTGGTGGTAGTTATATAAATCTATATAGATGCTAATATTCATAGAACTGGTCACACATAAAAATCAACTTCATTGTATTTTAATTTAAAAAATAGAATAGGTTTAAATGCTTTTAAGATATAATTTAAAATAACTTGTTAATAATCATTCCATCAAGAGGTGTGTATCATAATTTTTTCACCTTTTCCGTTGGTGCAAAACTGTTGGACTGTTTCCATCTCTGCGTAAATAAAGCTGTACTGAAAACTTTAAGGCATACATCTTTGTTCACAGCTAGGATATAGTCACAGAAGTGGAATTACAGAGACAACAGGTATGAAGATTTTTAGAACTTTTAGTGTATCTCCCCAGGTGCTTTCCATTCAGGGTTATATAGTTTGCCCACCTACCGGCAGGGTCTGAGAATAAGTGGTTTGGATATCCTAAGAATGTGAAATTAGAAGACTAATTCATGGTTGTCTGGAAAACCATTGAAGGGAAGAAAGAGAATGAAGAGAAGCAGAGGTGGGTGAGGGGTCTAGATCAGGAGAGGAACTAGACCTTCACACCTGAAAGTTATCTGATTCATATTTTTGTGTTTTTCTTATAATATTCATTACCCTTCTTTGTCCTACTAGCTTTCAGGATGGGTTTTTGTTTCTTATTTATTCTTCCTCCACTCTTCCAACTTTAATGCAAGACCAAAGTTAGCAAGGCCACTTTACGTAGTTAACCAAAGAATCTCTTTTCAATACTAATCATGTGAAAGCATTGTGCTAACCATTGTGAGGGGTGGCAAAGAGTAATAAGAATGGTCTCTGTAGTCACAGAGCTAACAATGCAACAGGAAGAGGTGAAGATAATATTTTTCTAGGCAATATCATGCTTTTCCCTTTAATGCTGCTAATGAAGATGGTGAAAACAGTAACACCAACAGATACTGTTTAGTTGTTTGAAGAAAGAGCTATCAATCCAAGTCAGGTTCATCAATTTCACAAAAGATGTGAAATTAAGTCATGTCTTGCAAGATAGGTGCATCCAACTAATTGCATTCTGGGTAGGGAAATGACATGTGCAGAGGTAAGAGCATGCAACTGCGCTTGTTTCCCCTTGATGTCCTTGTAAGAAAATAATCAGCACTAGAAAAATCTCCTCTCCTGAGAAGAATAGAAGCTGACTCAACAGCCCATTTCCTTGCACCAGCTTGCTGGGGAGAAAAATGGAAAGGACTATTCCCCAAAGCTGTGTTCCTCTCACACAGATAGAGATATCATGTATAATAGATTGGGAAAACTTGCGAAATGAAACATCTGTTCTGCATGCTTAAGCACTGAGGCACTCTCAAGATATAAATTTCTATTCAATATTCTAGGTGCTGTGGTGACGAGCTGAGAATGAGTTTGGAAGGTTTGCCTCTTCCAATAAAAAAAGCTTCATCATCTCACTAAAATTTTTATGATAATTATTTTGGAACATTATAGATAAGAAATCAAAAGAGACAATAGAAAAAGAATGAGGATAGAACTGAGGAAGAATTGATGGAAGAGTCAATAAAGCTAAGAAACTTTGAGAAGTGAATTTTAATGATGAAGTCAACAATGCCTTCAGCTAATTTAACCATATCAACAAAGCCATTATACTGTATGTATATGGTGTTTATTTTGCTTCAGATCTATGTAGACAGAAAGGTACATTGTGAAATACAAAAGCCTCCTGTATTTAGGATCTGAATAATTGCATAGCTGTTTGAGAAAATAAGATGTGGATAATCTTTTATTGTATGCTTTTAGAACAAAATGCCTCCCCCCACCCCCCAGTAAACATTTTATTCTTTCTGGATGGCCTCAATTTCCTCTATAAGGTAGAAGCTGTATATCACTTTCTAATATGCATTGTTAATTTTTAATCTAGACCAGTCTTCAAGTTTACTCTTGACCTTATAATATGCAAAAGCAATTCATGGGTAAGCAGGTATGATTTTTTTTTTGAGGCCAGTTTTGGCATAGATTATCTTTTTTCTTACCATGATTCTAAATATTATTGGTATTAATATTACATTTTGTAGATTTCAAAGCCTCATTCCAAATATTATCTCATTGGACTTGACTAGAACTTGGAGACAGGTTGTGCAAATATTTTTATCCATCATTCTAATAAGAGGGAAACTGAGGGTCCTGGTTGACTTTCCCAAGGTCACACAGGGAACTAGGACAAGACACACGTCTTCTAAATCCCCACTGTTCTGCTTTTCTGTTGTGCTTTATACTTCATGTTTGAATATAACCAAGATGAGTTTTCTCTTAGGAAACCCTCAGAAGAAGTATTTCCTAGCCTCACACCCCTTTGCCCTTGTCTAATTTCTGCTTAAGCCCATATCCTCTCTCATTTCCCTTTCTTGGCAGACATGTGTTATCTGCAATGTGGAGAAAACTAGCGATGCAGTTCAAAGGACAAAAAGTTCATAGGCACTTTTAATGGTGGCCCAGAGCACTGCACTGAATTATTGGAGACACTAGTCACCAAGTGGGCATAGGTACCTGGATAGGAATCATGATATATGGGCACAAAGCCCCACATGATGAACTAAACCAGTGAGTATCACGGCCTAGCTGCAGGGTGAACTGGTCTACCTCCGAGGCAGTATTCAGAAGGGAGCTTTGACCAGCAGTGGACTAGGGTGGGTGATAGCATCATTAAGATCAGCACCATAACAAAGTGGGCACTGGGACAAAGGTCAAGCGGGCCAGTGATACCTGCATTCCAGCAAGAAGGGATGGGATAGCATGCATTCCGCTTTCTGCAGTGGCGGCCATCAGTGCACACGAGGGTACAATCATTTCTCCCAGTTCTTGGATTCTGGTCTCCTCCCTGACCCTTCTTCGGAAAGAGAGGAGGCATGTGAAGGATAGGCAAGAGCGGAAAGAAACACTTTAATATTAACAAATAGTGTAGGAAAAAGGGGGTATCCACAAACAGAAGGGTGAAATTGGATCCTTATCTCACGCTACATACAAAAGTCAACTCAAACTGGATTAAATACAATGTAAAACTTGAATCCACAAAATTCTGAGAAGAAAACACAGGGAAAACATATTGACATTGGTCTGGGCAATAATTATTTTGGCTATGATACAAAAGCAAAGGAAACAAAAGCAAAAATAGACAAGTGGGACTGCATAGCAAAGGAAACAATTAACTGAGTAAAAAGGCAACCTGTGGAATGGGAGATAATATTTACAAACCATTTGTCTGATAGAGTTAATATCTAAAACATTTAAGGAATTCACACAGATCAATAGCAAAAAGCCAAGCAACCCAGTTAAAAAGCAGACAAAGGACCTGAAAAGACTTTGTTTTTAAAGAAAACATACAAATGGCCAACAGATATACAAAAAGGTGCTCAATATCACTAATCATCAGGGAAGCATAAATCAAAAACACAATGAATTATCACCTCATACTGTTAGAATTTCTACTAGCAAAGAGACTAAAGATGAATGTTGGTTACGATTTGCAGAAAAGGGAACCCTTGTACACTGTTGGTGGAAATGTTAATTGATATATCCATTATGGAAAACAGTCAGAAAGTTCTTCAAAAAATTAAAACTAGAACTACCATATTGTCTAGGAATTCTACATTGAGTTATATATCCAAAGGAAATGAGATTTTTGTCTGAAAGAGATATTTACATCTCCATATTCATTGCCACATTATTTACAAATAGTTAAGAATTGGAAACAGCCCAAATGTTCATCAACAGATGAATGGATGAAGAAAATGTGGTATGTATATTCATGGACTATCATTCAACCTTTAAAAAGAAGGAGATCTTGCCACTTGTGACAACATGGATGAAGGTAAAAGACATCATCCAAGGAAAATAAGCTAGACACAGAAAGACAGATATTTCATGATCTCACTTTTATGTGCAACCTAGAATTGTCAAACTCAGAGAAGCAGAATAAAATAATGGTTGCCATTATTGGCATACTTGGTGGGAAGAGGGACATGAGAAGATATTGGTCAAAGAGCATAAAATTTCAGTTATACAAGATAAGTAAGTTCTAATGTACAACAATGTGGCTATGGTTAACAATACTGTATTGTATACTTAAAATGTGCTAAGAGGCTCTTAAGTGTTCTCACTGCACAAAAAAGAAAGAAAATGATAACTGTGACTCAGCTATGTTTATTAGCTATATGGTGGCAATGATTTCACATCGAAGAACTCACCTGCCAATGCAGGAGACATTCAGTTCAGTTCAGTTCAGTCGCTCAGTTGTGTCCAACTCTTTGCGATCCCATGAACTGCAGCACGCCAGGCCTCCCTGTCCATCACAACTCCCGGAGCCCACCCAAACCCATGTCCATCGATGATGTCATCCAACCATCTCATCCTCTGTCATTCCCTTCTCTTCCTACCCCCAATCCCTCCCAGCATCAGGGTCTTTTCTAATGAGTCAGCTCTTCGTATCAGGTGGCCAAAGTATTGGAGTTTCAGCCTCAACATCAGTCCTTCCAATAAACATCCAGGACTGATATTCTTTAGGATGAACTGGTTGGATCTCCTTTCAGTCCAAGGGACTCTCAAGAGTCTTCTCCAACACCACAGTTCAAAAGCATCGATTCTTTGGCACTCTGCCTTCTTCACAGTTCAACTCTCACATCCATACATGACCACTGGAAAAACATTGACTAGATGAACGTTTATTGGCAAAGTAATGTCTCTGCTTTTCAATATGCTGTCTAGGTTAGTCATAACTTTTCTTCCAAGAAGTAAGTGTCTTTTAATTTCATGGCTGCCATTACCATCAACAGTGGTTTTGGAGCCCAGAAAAATAAAGTCAGCTACTGTTTCCACTGTTTCCCCATCTATCTGCCCTGAAGTGATGGAACTGGATGCCATGATCTTAGTTTTCTGAATGTTGAGTTTTAAGCCAACTTTTTCACTCTCCCGATCTTTCACTTTCATCAAGAGCCTCTTTAGTTCTTCTTTACTTTCTGCCACAAGGGTGGTGTCATCTGCATATCTGAGGTTATTGATATTTCTTCCAGCAATCTTGATTCCAGCTTGTGCTTCTCCAGCCCAGTGTTTCTCATGATGTACTCTGCATAGAAGTTAAATAAGCAGGGTGACAATATACAGTCTTTACACACTCCTTTTTCTCTTTGGAACCCATCTGTTGTTCCGTTTTAAGTTCTAACTGTTGCTTCCTGACCTGCATACAGGTTAGAGACTTGGGTTTGATCCCTGGGTCAAGAAGATGCCCTGGAGAATGAAGTGGCAGCCCACTCCAGTATTCTTGCCTGGAGAATCCCATAGACAGAGGATCCTAGCAGGCTACAGTCCATAGGGTCTCAAAGAGTTGGACACAACTAAAGAGACTTAGCATGCACACACACATGTGTCAACATTCCACTGTACACCTTAAGAACAAGAAGTCTTAAAAACTTAGAAATTCTTTTTAACTGAATAAAAATGAAAACACAATATATCAGAATTTGTAGAATTAAGCAAATTGCTTTTTTTAGTTATAAATGCTTACATGTTAGAAAATGGATTAATAATTTGATTAATATTTGGCAGAAAAGCAAAACTAAAGAGTTACTAAACTAACAAATTTTTATCAGTTATGCCTATAATCACAGAAATGCAAACAAACACATGTTACATATCACTTATTCCACATGAGAAAAAAATGTAGACAATACAAAATGTTGGTCAGAATGTTGGGATTTGGTGGCTGTGCTATTTGCACAATGCGTTTGGAGTAGTTTCATAAAACTGCAAAAGCTGACAATCTACTTGTAGATATATGATCTATTGAGGCACTTCTGTAGGTAATAAAGAAAGCCAGAGTAAAATGTTTATTCAACACTGCAACTGTGAAAAATGAAAAACCTCTTGAATTTTTGGATTAATAGTTAATTTAAAATACAGAATGAATTATATAATGCATGGTATGTTCACATGGTAGACTATGAAACTACAGTAGAATAATTGCATTGGTTTTATATCTATCAGCATGGGTATTCTCAATATAGAATGTTAAATGAAGATACAAATTAGAAATTAAAGAGAAATAATGTGGAAGCACCAAGCAATAGGAAGAATACAATGAAGATATAAAAACATTTAGAACAACCTCACCTCTGGGAAAGAAAGTATATGAATAAAATCTAGAAAGACCACAAAAAGGCATCGCATCTGTCTTTTCTTTTCTTTTCATTGTAGTCTTCATCTTAAGGCACAGGACAAAATGTCAGCTATATGAGGGCTTCTTTATATGTTTGCCTATTTGTATGAAATGAAATGAATGGATAAAAACTAAAACAAAAAATAGAGCTTCCCTGGTGGCTCTGACGGTAAAGCATCTGCCTGCAATGTGGGAGACTGGGTTTGATCCTTGGGTTGGAAAGATTCCCTGAAGGAGGTAATGGCAACCCACTCCAGTATTCTCACCTGGATCATCCCCATAGACAGAGAAACCTAGTAGGCTACAGCCCATAGGGTAACAAAGTGTCGGACATGACTGAGTGATGAAACACAGCACGGAACAAAATAAACAAAAACTTCAATGGGCTTATGAATCACCTGAGAATCTTGTTAAAATGCAGATCTAATTCATAGTTGGGGACTGGGGTTCTGAATTTCTAACAAGCTCCCGGGTAATAAACATGCGGTTAGTACATAGGGCATTTTGAATAGAAAGATTGTTAGGTGTGTGTTTTTAAACTTGACTTCCCACTAGGGAAATCTTTGGGTTTTGTTTTTTTTGTTTGTTTGTTTGTTTGTTTAGTAAAAATTGTTACTCTTAGTTTGTTGAAACTGGTTCTCTTTCATTTCCTGTATTGAATCTTGGAATGGAAAGTAATTGCTAGGGGATTCTAAAGTGTAGACAAAGTTGAGAACCACTGGTCTAGTGAGACGAATGATGGAGTCAAAGCATCTAAAGATAGGACCTGGGCTTTCCTGGTGGTCCAGGGTTAAGAAATTTCCTGCCAGTGCAGGGGACATGAGTATGATCCCTGGTCCAGAAAGATTCCACAAGCCGCAGAGCAACTAAGACCATGTGCTACAACTACAGAGCCTTCACATCCTAGAGCCCATCAGTTCAGTTCAGTTAAGTCACTCGTCATGTCCGACTCTTTGAGCCCCCATGGACTGCAGCACGCCAGGCTTTCCTGTCCATCACCAACTCCTGGAGCTTACTCAGGCTCATGTCCATCGAGTCAGTGAGGCCATTCAACCATCTCATCCTCTGCCGTCCCCCTCTTCTTTCACCTTCAATCTTTCCCAGCATCAGGGTTTTTTCCAGTGAGTCAGCTGTTCACATCAGGTGGCCAAAGTATTGGAGTTTCAGCTTCAGCACTGGTTCTTTCAATGAATACTAAGGACTGATTTCCTTATGATTGACGAGTTGGATCTCTTTGCAGTCCTAGGTACCCTCAAGAGTCTTTTCCAACACTACAGTTCAAAAACATCAATTCTTCGGCACTCAGTTTTCTTTACAGTCCAGCTCTCACATCCATACATTACTACTGGGAAAACCATAGCCTTGACTAGACAGACCTTTTTTGACAAAGTAATGTCTCCACTTTTTAATATTCTGTCTAGGTTGGTCATAGCTTTTCTTCTAAGGAGCAAGCATCTTTTAATTTCATGGCTGCAGTGATTTTGGAGTCCTCCAAAATAAAAGTCTGTCATGGTTTCAACTGTTTCCTCATTTATTTGCCATGAAGTGATGGGACCAGATGCCATAGTCTTGGTTTTCTGAATGTAGAGTTTTAACTCAACTTTTTCATTCTCCTCTTTCACCTTCATCAAGAGGCTCTTTAGTTCTTCTTCACTTTCTGCCATAAGGGTGGTGTCATCTGGATATCTGAGGTTATTGATATTTCTCCAGGCAATCTTGATTCCAGTTTGTGCTTCATCCAGCCCAGCGATTCTCATGATGTACTCTGCATAGAAGTTAAATAATCAGGGTGACAGTATACAGCCTTGATGTATTCCTTTCCTGATTTGGAACCAGTCTGTTGTTCCAAGTTCAGTTCTAACTGTTGCTTCCTGACCTGCATACAGATTTCTCAGGAGGCAGGTCAGGTGGTCTGGTATGCCCATCTCTTTCAGAATTTTCCACAGTTGATTGTGATCCACACAAATCAAAGACTTTGGCATAGTCAATAAAGCAGAAATAGATGTTTTTCTGGAACTCTCTTGCTTTTTCAATGATCCAGCGGATGTTGGCAATTTGATCTCTGGTTCCTCTGCCTTTTCTAAAACCAGCTTGAACATCTGGAAGTTCATGGTTCACACTGTTGAAGCCTGGCTTGGGGAATTTTGAACATTACTTTGCTAGCGTGTGAGATGAGTGCAATTGTGCGGTAGTTTGATCATTCTTTGGCATTGCCTTTCTTTGAGATTGGAATGAACACTGACCTTTTCCAGTTTAGTGGCCACTGCTGGGTTTTCCAAATTTGCTGGCATACTGAGTGCACCACTTTCACAGCATCATTTTTCAGGATTTGAAATAATTCAACTGGAATTCCATCACCTCCACTAGTGTGGAGGTGTGTTCGTAGTGATGGTTTCTAAGGCCCACTTGACTCCACTTTCCAGGATGTCTGGTTCTAGGTGAGTCATCACACCATCGTGGTTATCTAGGTCATGAAGATCATTTTTGTATAGTTCTTCTGTGTATTCTTGCCACCTCTTCTTAATATCCTCTGCTTCTGTTAGGTCCATACCATTTTTGTCCTTTATTGAGCCCATCTTTGCATGAAATGTTCCCTTGGTATCTCTAATTTTCTTGAAGAGATCTCTAGTCTTTCCCATTCTATTGTTTTCCTCTATTTCTTTGCACTGATCACTAAGGAAAGCTTTCTTGTTTCTCCTTGCTATTCTTTGGAACTCTGCATTCAAATAGGTATATCTTTCCTTTTCTTCTTTGCTTTTCACTTCTCTTCTTTCCTTAGCTATTTATAAGGCCTCCTCAGACAACCTTTTTGCATTTCTCTTTCTTGGGGATGGTCTTGATCACTGCCTCCTGTTACATGAATCTTCATCCATAGTTCTTCAGGCACTCTGTCTATCATATCTAATTCCTTGAATCTGTTTGTCTCTTCCATTGTAAAGGATTTGATTTAGGTCATACCCGAATGGTTTAGTGGTTTTCCCTACTTTCTTCAATTTAAGTCTGAATTTGGAAATAAGGAGTTCATGGTCTGAGCCACAGTCAGCTCCCAGTCTTGTTTTTGCTGACTGTATAGAAGTTCTCCATCTTTGGCTGCAAGAATACAATCAAGCTGATTTCGGTATTGACTATCTGATAATGTCCATGTGTAGAGTCTTCTCCTGTGTTGTTGTTGGAAGAGGGTGTTTGCTATGACCAGTGTGTTCTCTTGGAAAAACTTTATTAGCCTCTGCCCTGCTTCACTTTGTACTCCAAGGCCAAATTTGCCTGTTACTTCAGGTATCCCTTGACTTCCTACTTTTGCACTGCAGTTCTCTATAATGAAAAGGACATCTTTTTGGGGTGCCAGTTCTATAATATCTTGTAGGTCTTTATAAAACTGTTCAAATTCAGCTTTTTCAGTACTACTGGTTGAGGCATAGACTTGGATTACTGTGATATTAAATGGTTTGCCTTGGAAACAAACAGAGATCATTCTGTCATTTTTGAGACTGCATCCAAGTACTGCGTTTTGGACTCTTCTATTGACTATGAGGGCTACTCCATTTCTTCTAAGGGATTCTTACCCATAGTAGTAGAAATAATTGTCATCTGAGTTAAATTTACCATTCCAGTCCATTTTAGTTCACTAACTTTAAAATATCGATGTTCACTCTTGCCATCTCATCTTTGACCACTTCCAATTTACCTTGATTCATGGACCTAATATTCCAGGTTCCTATACAATATTGTTCTTTACAGCATTGGACTTTACTTCCATCACCAGTCACATACACAATCGGGTGTTGTTTTTGCTTTGGCTCCATCTCTTCATTCTTTCTGGAGTTATTTCTCCACTGTTCTCCAGTAGTATATTGGGCACCTACTGACCTGGGGAGTTAATCATTCAGTTTCCTATCTTTTAGCCTTTTCATACTGTTCATGGGGTTCTCAAAGCAAGAATACTGAAGTGGCGTGCCATTCCCTTCTCCAGTGGGCCACATTTTGTCAGAACTCTCCACTATGACCCATCCGTCTTTGGTGGCCCTACATGGCATGGTAACTCAGCTAGTAAAGAATCCTCTTGCAATGTGGGAGCTCAGTTTAGTTCAGTTCAGTGGCTCAGTCATCTCAGACTCTTTGCGAATGGACTGCAACACACCAGGCTTCCCTGTCCATCACCAACTCCTGGAGTTTACTCAAACTCATGTCCATCAAGCCAGTGATGCCATCCAACAATCTCCTCCTCTGTCGTCCCCTTCTCCTCCCTCCTTCAATCTTTCCCAAAATCAGAATATTTTCAAATGAGTTGGTTCTTCCCATCAGGTGGCCAAGGTATTGGAGTTTCAGCATCACTCCTTCCAATGAATGTTCAGGATTGATTTCCTTTAGGATGGACTGGTTGGACCTCCTTGCAGTCCAAGGGTCTCTCAAGAGTCCTCTCCAGCACCACAGTTCAAAAGCATCAATTCTTCGGCACTCAGCCTTCTTCACAGTCGAACTCTCATGTCCATACATGACCACTGGAAAAATCATAGCCTTGACTAGATGGACCTTAGTTGGCAAAGTAATGTCTCTGCTTTTGAATATGCTGTTTAGGTTGGTCATAACTTTCCTTCCAAGGAGTAATCATCTTTTAATTTCATGGCTGTAGTCACCATTGGCAGTGATTTTGGAGCCCAAAAATAAAGTCTGTAACTGTTTCCCCATCTATTTGCCATGAAGTGATGGGACCAGATGCCACTATCTTAGTTTTTTGAACGTTGAGTTTTAAGCCAAAATTTTCACTCTCTTTTAGTATTGATTTTGAAAAAGCCACAGTTAAAGATACATTCATTTCCTAATAGCTGATAATAACTAGTGGTTTTCCAAGGTGGAGCTAGTGGTAAAGAAACTGCTTGTCATGCAGGAGATGTAAGCAATGTGGGTTCAGTCCTTGGGTTGGGAAGATCTCTTGGAGGAAGAAATGGCAACTCACTCAAGTATTTCTTGCCTGGAGAATCCCATGGCCAGAAGAGCCTGGCTCATTATGGGATTGGACACAACTGAAGTGACTTAGCATGCATGCACACAACAATTACTAGTAAGAGAAACATAGTATCTTCTAATATTTTTGTCTTATTCTGGTCTTATGATTTCTTAAAATAGATACATTACTGGAAGGAAGAGTTCATGGGCAAATGTCGCATTTTTCTTTATTCACCTAATTATACTTTAGCTTTTGCTTAGGTTAAGATTAATTTTCCTATTCTGCTAATGTATAGCAAATGCCTTTAGTCTTTTATGGTAAAAAAGATGCCTTTAAAATTTTTAAGAATTGGGAAACTATTTCAGATAAGCCATCATGTGCATAAAGATTAATTTATTCATGTGAAATGTTTAGTAATCAGAAAATACTGATTTAAATAAAACCATTTCACAACTAAGTAATATTTTTGTT
>SJYC01058506.1:0-19025 GCA_006408675.1 Madoqua kirkii | reverse complement strand
CTTGTCACCAAACACCCCAGGGCACAGCCTCCCTTTACTCTTCTGGGCCTGCCTTCTGCGTCTGGGGCGGGCCCGCGGCCTCAGCCACTGGACCCCGGCTAAGCGAGACTCCTCCGCCCTCCACCTCGGCTCCCGGGAAAGCGAGGCGGGCAGGTGAGGGCTGGAGGCAGTGCCAGCCCAGGGGTGCATGCGTGGAGTGCCCCAGCCCCACCTCGCAGGCTCCAGGCCCTCGAGGCAGGTGTCCTGTGTTGCCCAGGCCCACCCTGCAGCCCAGGGGCCCACGTCTGCTTTGAAATAGGAGACAGAGCATGAGGAGCCTCCCGCCCCTGGGGAGAGCTTGGCCTGAGCCTCACTGTCCCTCACTCCCGCAAGGTGCCCTGTCCTGCTCTGACCAGACTGCAGACTGGCCCTCCCGAGGCCCCTCTCTCTCAGGGTGACCCGTCCAGCCCCCTCCCGAGGCCCCTCTCACAGGGTGACCCATCCAGCCCCCGGAGTGTGGCTTGTCTGCCCCTCCCGAGGCTCCTCTCACAGGGTAACCTATCCAGCCCCCTCCTGAGGCCCCTCTCGCAGGGTAATTCGTCCAGCCCCCTCCCGAGGCCCCTCTCACAGGATAACCCGTCCAGCCCCCTCCCGAGGCCCCTCTCTCATGGGGTGACCCGTCCAGCCCCCAGAGTGTGGCTTGTCTGCTTCTCTCCAGACCTTTTCTCGTCCAGAGTCTGGGGTGAGCCTGGTTCCTTAGGGGGGTCCAAGGCCAGCTTTCAGGGTCGCCCCTGCCCGGTGCCTGGCCCGGCCCCCCAGGGTTGCCCCCTGGAAAGCTGCATCTCCCTCCAAGAGCTGGGAAATGGGGAGGGCCCTTGGGCTGAGGCCTTCACCAGAGGCATAGCCATGTATGCCCTCCTGCCCCGGCCAGGCCCCGGTCACCCAGCTGCTCACCCCAGAGCACAGGCGGCTCGTGGTGGGGAGGGAACCTTGGCTTCTGGGCCTTCCTGCACCTGCGCCCAGCCAGCCATGGGACCCTCCCCTCATCTGTGAAATGGTGCCTCGGGTGCTGAGGCCAAAAGGCTGTGAGGGGCCGGAGGGGAGGGTCCTCGCACACAGGGGGCTCCCAGCCAGCGTCAGTGCCCTCACCTGAGCCTCTGGGCTAGCCTCCGCGCCAGGGTCCGACAGCACTGTGGGAGGCGGGCGGGAGGGGGCATCGCAGAGCGGGAAGGACCGCTAAGTGCCCCCTCCCGGAGGCCCGCAGTCGTCTCTGCAGCCCCACAGCTCGGCCGCTGCCCCTCCAGGCTGGCTGGCAGGACTCGCACCCTGGAGGGGTGGCTCCTGGGCCTCGGGCAGAGACAAGCTCAGGGTGGACCGTGAAGACCCTGCGTCCTGCCAACCCGACCTGCGGGAGGGAGGCGCCTGAGGCAGACTGGTCCAGCGGTCAGAGCCTGGGCTCAGACGGTCTTGGGTCTGGCCTGGCTATGAGACTGGAGAGGACGCACACCCTCTCTGGGCCTCAGTTTCTCACCTGAGAAATGGGTACAATCACGGGACAACATCCAGGAGGCTCTTGGAGTCTGGCCATAGCTATTACGATATTTACAAGGTGAAAAGTCTGAGCATCAGTGTCAGGGAGCAGTAAGGAAGAGGCTTAAACACTAAAATTATCAGTGTTGGATAGGATACTGTGTCCACGAGACAGAACGGATGTCAGAACAGAGGTAGCATCCTGAAAGCAAGAAACACAAGTAGAGATTCAAAATATTAATATAATAATTTAAAATGTAAAGAAGTCAACAGAATGATAGGAAGGTAGAGCAATGGAAATCATAAAATAGAACAGAAAGACAAAAGCAGAAAACCACAGGAAAGACGGAACGGCAAGAGGATGAGCTCAGCAGATCCGACATGATTGACAGCAATGGCCATGCAAGGGGGTGGGCCTCGTGGGGAAGGCCAGCGCCTCCAGAGACACAGGGCTCCGCCCCGCCCGGGGGAGGAGGAAGGCCCACGGAGACACGGCCGTGGAGACTGCAGGACACTGGACACCAGGAGGGAAGCCTGCACGCTTCCAAGCTGCAGAGGCAGAGCACAGGAAGAGAATGGGCGTTCCAGCGTCACTGGGTCTCTAGCCACCGCGGAAGCCGGGGGACGCGGGAAGCCGGGGGACTCGGGAAGCCGGGGGACGCGGGAAGCCGGGGGACGCGGGAAGCCGGGGGACTCGGGAAGCCGGGGGACTCAGGAAGCCGGGGGATCCAGAAAGGTGCTCCAGTCCTTGGAGTGGGGCCAGGACACTGGACCTGAAAGACTGATCGGCCACCGCTGGAAGAGGACAGGGTGCGTTCGGGCCCACGCAGACTCAGCACTATCTCCCAGGCTCCCTGCCCCACGCCTCGCTGGCCCTGGGCGCTGCAGGCCAAGCGCTTTCAAAGAGAGGTGGGGGAAGTCCCCGAGTGACACGTGTCCTGCAGGCCCAGGGACCCCAGGGACGGGCGAGATTGTCAGAAAGGAGACCGGAAGCAGTGGACGTCTGAGCATTTGAGCGCTTGACAGATATCGATGGCATTTGCAAACTCAGAGAGCGCTGGAATTATAAACGGGTACTTGGAAAACTGGGCTTCCCTGCTCACTCAGACAGTAAAGAATCCGCCTGCAGTGAGGGAGACCCAGGTTCGATCCCTGGGTCGGGAAGATCCCCTGGAGGAGGGCATGGCAGCCCACTCCAGTGTTCTTGCCTGAAGAATCCCATGGACAGAGGAGCCTGGTGGGCTACAGTCCCTGGGGGTCTCAAAGAGTTGGACTGAGCGACTTTTACTCACTCACTTGCATGGAAAACTATACTTCGTCCCTGCTCCTCTTTTTTTTTTTTTTTTTTTTACAGAGCCTGGGCTCAGACGGTCTTGGGTCTGGCCTGGCTATGAGACTGGAGAGGACGCACACCCTCTCTGGGCCTCAGTTTCTCACCTGAGAAATGGGTACAATCACGGGACAACATCCAGGAGGCTCTTGGAGTCTGGCCATAGCTATTACGATATTTACAAGGTGAAAAGTCTGAGCATCAGAGACAGGGAGCAGTAAGGAAGAGGCTTAAACACTAAAATTATCAGTGTTGGATAGGATACTGTGTCCACGAGACAGAACGGATGTCAGAACAGAGGTAGCATCCTGAAAGCAAGAAACACAAGTAGAGATTCAAAATATTAATATAATAATTTAAAATGTAAAGAAGTCAACAGAATGATAGGAAGGTAGAGCAATGGAAATCATAAAATAGAACAGAAAGACAAAAGCAGAAAACCACAGGAAAGACGGAACGGCAAGAGGATGAGCTCAGCAGATCCGACATGATTGACAGCAATGGCCATGCAAGGGGGTGGGCCTCGTGGGGAAGGCCAGCGCCTCCAGAGACACAGGGCTCCGCCCCGCCCGGGGGAGGAGGAAGGCCCACGGAGACACGGCCGTGGAGACTGCAGGACACTGGACACCAGGAGGGAAGCCTGCACGCTTCCAAGCTGCAGAGGCAGAGCACAGGAAGAGAATGGGCGTTCCAGCGTCACTGGGTCTCTAGCCACCGCGGAAGCCGGGGGACGCGGGAAGCCGGGGGACTCGGGAAGCCGGGGGACTCAGGAAGCCGGGGGATCCAGAAAGGTGCTCCAGTCCTTGGAGTGGGGCCAGGACACTGGACCTGAAAGACTGATCGGCCACCGCTGGAAGAGGACAGGGTGCGTTCGGGCCCACGCAGACTCAGCACTATCTCCCAGGCTCCCTGCCCCACGCCTCGCTGGCCCTGGGCGCTGCAGGCCAAGCGCTTTCAAAGAGAGGTGGGGGAAGTCCCCGAGTGACACGTGTCCTGCAGGCCCAGGGACCCCAGGGACGGGCGAGATTGTCAGAAAGGAGACCGGAAGCAGTGGACGTCTGAGCATTTGAGCGCTTGACAGATATCGATGGCATTTGCAAACTCAGAGAGCGCTGGAATTATAAACGGGTACTTGGAAAACTGGGCTTCCCTGCTCACTCAGACAGTAAAGAATCCGCCTGCAGTGAGGGAGACCCAGGTTCGATCCCTGGGTCGGGAAGATCCCCTGGAGGAGGGCATGGCAGCCCACTCCAGTGTTCTTGCCTGAAGAATCCCATGGACAGAGGAGCCTGGTGGGCTACAGTCCCTGGGGGTCTCAAAGAGTTGGACTGAGCGACTTTTACTCACTCACTTGCATGGAAAACTATACTTCGTCCCTGCTCCTCTTTTTTTTTTTTTTTTTTTCAGTAAAAACAAGATAACAACTAACTCAGGTTGGGGGTGGGATTTAAAGAGAAGGAAATACCATCAAAATTCGCAACTTCGTGCTCTAGTATTACATTAGCCAAAAAATTCAGTTGGGTTTTTCATAAGATCTTATGGAAAACTTGAACAAATTTTTTGGCCAACCCAATACATTTTCTTTACCTCGTCGTAATCCTCTGAGGCCTGAATATTATTCTACCCAAACTTTGAGGTTTGTTGTGAGACGGAAAGAGAGAATCAGAGTGAGACAGGAAGCCTTCAACAGACAAGGTCTAAGATGATGAAGAGGGAGGCATGTGTGCATTGCCTGGTCCAGGGTAACCAACCACTCCTAACGACAGACCCGGATGGGCAGACCCAGGCTGTGCGGGTGAGGATCCAGGCGCAGGGGGCAGCGGAGCCTTCTGACTCAGGGTCTCGAGGTATCGCCTGGAGGCCTGCCTGGAGGAGGAGTTCCCTCACTCGCAGGGCTGTTGTTGCTGTCCAGCCGCTCAGTCGTGTCTGACTTTTGTGACCCCATGGACGGCAGCACGCCAGGCCTCCCTGTCCATCACCATCTCCCACAGTTTGCTCAAACTCATGTTCATAGTCGGTGATGCCGTCCAACCAACTCAGCCTCTGTCATCCCCTTCTATCTTCAGTCTTTCTCAGCGTCAGGGTCTTTTCCAATGCATCTGCTCTTCACATCAGGTGGCCGAAGTATTGCAGCTTCAGCTTCAGCAAGGCTGTTGCCAAGATTCAGAGCCCTGTTGCTGTGGGTTCCATGCCACAAGGACCTGTCTGTGGGGTGGTTCCCCTCTGACCACTGGGTTCCCCCGGAGGGAAGGTTCTGACCCCAGAAAGAGGTGGGCATGATGGGTCATGCTCCTGCACCCAGAGGTGAGTTTGCCCGTCACGGCTGCCAGCATCTCTGGTCAGGATCCGTCACCAGGCCCTGCCCACGCTCACGGGAGGACATGGACACCAGCGGGCCAGGGTCATCAGGGACCTTCTCGGAGGCTGCCCACCTCGGGGTGTGGGTTACTCAGGCCTCCAGAGAAACAGAACCAACGGCATGGGCGTATACGCACAGAGGGAGCGAGGTTGAGCTTAAAGAGCTGGTCCGTGCAGCCGCGGGGGCGTCAAGCCTGGAAGCTGCAGAGCAGGTGGGCAGACAGGAGCCCCAGGGAGAGTGGAGGCTGCAATCCGGAGACCAGCAACAGCCTGGAGGCCAACTCCTCCTTCTCAGGAGACCTTGGCCTTTTCCCTCAAGGCATTCGACCCGCTGGGCAAGGCCCATCTGCAGAGTCCTCTGCTTCCATTTAAAAAGCACCTTCCAGGCAGCACCTAGACTGTGCTTGAGCAAATACCTGGGCACTGCGGCCAGGCCAAGTGGCACACAGAATCAGCCATCACAGGTGTGGCCCTGTTCTTCGGACCTAAGTAGGTGAGGCCAGAAGAACAGCTGGCAGAGGCCAACGGGGCTGCTCCCAGCAGACGCAGGCTGGCAGCCTCTCTCCCCCGGGGTGGGGGCAGTGGCCCAGAACGAAGGTGCCAGGAGGCCTAGGACTGGCAAGGGCAGTGTGGCACCAAGGTCCCTCTGCCACGCGCTTCCCCCGCTCTGCTCCACCGGAGGGCGGGCTGGGGGCCCGGTGATGAGGCCCTGGAGGGTGCACACTTTACAGGGACACTTGCCTGGAGGAGGACACTCTGGGGTGGGGAGTCCTGTGCAGCCTGGACGCGGTGGGGGCAGGGGGGCTGCTGTGTTGCTGTGGCCAACATGTTCTACCGGGCACACACAGTGCCCACCCCACGGGCAGGCTGAGCATCCACAGGCAGTGAGGGGCTGGAGGAAGCTGATGTCGCTTCTCAGACGTCTCCGGGGTGGGCTTGCAGGAGTGGGGTGTCCATCAGAGGCTGGCCACAGTGGTGGAGGGGGCCCTGGAGGAGGGGGGGTTCCCATTCTGGGAGCAGCTGGCAGGGGGACACCAGGCAAGGTCCAGGGCCAGCCCTGTGCCCAAGGAGATGAGGAGATGGAGCAGTCACCACCCACTGGGCCCTGCTGGCAGCCGGGTCTGCCAACAGCACTTCCTCCCGTGGTGGGAGAGGGGCCTGCCAGCAACAGACCCTGAGGAGGGTAGAATCTCCTCCCCCAAGCCAGGCAGGCCTCCGCCTTTATGAGGCCTCCATGCCGGCCGGGGACTCCAGACCCCACCATGTCGAGGCTCCTAATTGCAGGAGGGAGACCCAGGCTGGGCCAGTTTCTGCGCAGCCTAAAATAGATCCATTGTCTGCCCCTATTCATCGCCACATAAAAGCCGGATTTATGGGAACCGGGGCCCGGCATGTTTCTCAGCCCAAGTGAGGCGTCCGGGCAGCGGGGCCCCGTCCCACGCCGTCAGGGGGCTCCCTGCCCTCCTGCCTTTGAGGGTCTCTGCTGGGAGCTGGGCGCCAGCCCTCCTGGCTCTCCCTTCCCTGGTGACGGTGGGAACAGGTTGATAACAGGGCAGGTTGCCTGGCTCCCTTCTCACCAATCGTCCTAGATTCGTTGATTCATCCGAGGAGCAGGTATTGTGAGCCTGCAACGCGGGGAGCCGGAGGCCGGGGCAGGGCCAGAGTCGCGTCCAGGAATTAAAGGCTGGAAATGCCTTTTGAAGCCGCGCTAAATCCGGCTCCTTGGATGGCTGGGAGGCAACCACGGGCCTTGAAAGCGGAGCCTCGCCTCCTGCCTCGCTCCCGGGGAGATGTCAGCCATGGGCCCCCTAAGCTGGCCAAACAATGGAACAGGCTGCACACAGAGAACAGTCTTTCCCGTGACACAGAGAGGCAAGCTGGCTGCCACCCCCTCTGCACGTCCCTGCTCTGAGCGCCTCCTGGGGGTTCGGGGCCTGGCCTGGACCGAGCTCTCTGGTTTCCACTCTGCCCGGCCAGGCACTGTGCACACCCATGCCCAGGGCGCCCGGTGTGTGTCCTGCCCTGCAGGCAGCTGCCCCCACGGCTGCGTTTCCTCCTCGCATGATACACTCTGGATCTCTGCCAGGCCCCCGGATGTTAGACTCACCGTCCTCTGCAGCAGCTGCTGAGACTCCAGGGTGGAGCTCACACCATGGACTGGGAGGGGACGATGCCCGGGGTCTGGCCATCCTGTGTGCCAAGGGCCGTTCAGCAGGACCCCCAGCCTCCACCCCCAGTGCCAGGAGCGTTGCCGGTCAGGGCAGCCCAGACATCTGGAAGCTGTCTCGTGTCTCTGGGGGCAGACTCACAGGGTGAGACCCTTGCCCCATTTCCCAAAGCCACGTGTGCACAGCGGGCCTCCTGTGATCCCGGGACGAGCTATACCTTGTACTCGCGGTTTCGCTGGGTGTGCGTGACTGGCCCCCGTGGGACTGCCCACAGAGGCGAGCCTGCTGGAGCGTGTGCAGCCGCAGCATCAGGGCGTGTGAGCGTGCTGCAGGGCTCCGGGAAGTCCCAGCGCTGAGCTCACAGTCCCACGGTTTTGGAAGTTTTGCAAAGAACAGAGAACAAGCCAGACCCTGATATTTTCCTGACAACAAGCTCAGCCTGTTGCCTTTGCTCTGGTGTTCGTATTCCCGGAGACGGGCTGGCCATGGGCACCCTGGGACTGTGGAGGGCATCTCCAGCCTGGGTCTTACTGGACCTGTTCAGAGGGTCTGCAGTCCTTCTGGGCCAAGGCGAGTCATCATTAGCCAGCCTGGGATGAGCGGGCTTGAAGCAGTGGTCCTGCACCTGCCTGCTGGGATTGTGGCGGGCAGGGCGGGTAGGGGCCCGCCTGCTGGGATCGTAGTGGGGGGGGCCGCCTGCTGGGATCTTGGCCGGGAGGGGCCGGGCCAGAGGTAACTTCCCACTGCGCCTCAGACAGAAGCAGGAGGGGTGGAGGAGGCGAGGTGGGCAAGGTGTGCAGAGAGGCCAGAGCACTCAGGAAAGTCGTCTCAGTACAGGACGCAGTTCTCAGCAATGCTCAGGTAGGGCGCAAGTCCTTCTGCTCGGCTTGCCTGAGCAAGGGACGCCCCAGGGCAATACCTCCCTTCTGGGTGCGTCTGCGGGGGTGCCAGAGGAGACCAGCCTTTGAGTCGGTGGACTGAGTGAACGTGGGCCGGCATCCTGCGATCCACGAAGGCCTGTGTGAGACAGACAGCGGAGGAGGGGCAGCTTGCTCTCTATTTCAGCTGAGACCCCACGGGCATCCGTGCTCCTGGCTCTCAGTCTTCAGATCAGACTGAACTGACTGATTAAAATCTGGATGCGTAGTGAGAGACGCACCTGTTCCCCTTAAACGGAAATGTGCAAACCAGAACCTCAGAAGCCCCGTCTTCTGGGCGAGGTTGTAGGTGGTGGCCCCTGGGTACGAAGGTACGAGCAGTGAGCGCCTCCATGGCAACACACCTTGCCTGCCTGCCGCCCTTTGCCCTGAGTGAGCCCGGGGGCTCCAGACGCCAAGAGGATGAGAAGTGCGTGACGCGGTGGACCGCTGGTCAGGCCGTCCTGGGAAAGGATGCTATTCCCAGGATGGCTCAGGCTCAGGGCACTGAGGCCTCTGCTCTCCCTCTCTGCCTCATGTCCATCTGCCTGCCAGTGTGCCAGCCTGGACCTCTAGCCCTTGCTGGAGATGGGTGGATGGACAGACAGACAGACGGAGGCAGACACACCGCCCCTGAGTCCTGAGCAGAGCAGGTGGTCCCAGGCCAGCCCTGCGGTTCGCGTGACACCACTGCTCCTGGGCCTCTGCAGGGCACCGGGCTCTGTCCACGCTGGGTGGCGGGGAAACCTGAGGGAGATGCTGGGTCAGATGTGTATAAGAGACCACCCCTGCACAGAGCACCCCCTTCTTCTGCACTCGAGAGAGTGCCCCTCTTTGACTTCACGCCCCCATCAATGCAGCAAACACTCCTGACCCCCCTGAGACCCTCTACCTTTCCCTGTGCCCTCCTGTCCCCTAGACTCAGGACTCTCCCACCCTCCTCAGTCCCTCAGATGGAGAAATTATCGATGTGGGCCAGCCCTTGAGAATCAGAGGACCTGGAGCTGATTACCAATAGTTTCTTAAGGTCAGAACCTTCCGGAAGCAATGGCGTCCTTCCACTCTCTGATCTGCCCGCCTCGTCCCATCTGCTCCGACTTTCACTCCTGAGGACCCCCGTCCCACTTCCACTCCAGGGACCCTTGAGAGGACGCTGGGCCCACCGGACAACCTGGGACCACCTCTCCCTCGGGGGCCTTGCCTCCACCCCAGCCTTGGAGCCCCTTTTGCCACATGACCTGCTGGGTCTTGGCCCACATGACCTGCTGGGTCTTGGCTCTAGGATTAGGATGTGGACCTCTGCAGGGCCGTGGATGTCCCTCCAAAGGCCCAGCCCTTTGCCCAGGAAATCACAAGACTCTAATTCAAAGACAGGGTGGACAGAGGCCTTCCTGAGACTGGAGATCCGAGGGTCTCAGCCCGGGCGTGGGGACATTTCTGGAGAGGAGCCGGAGCCGCCGGGGGAGATGACGCTGGCTCTGACCACCGGGCAGGGGCAACGTGGGGCAGTCAGGCAGCGCCGGGAGGCCAGCCCTCTTCCAGGGCTGCATCTCCACACCCCTCCCTGCCCCTGGCCGGCGGCTGGGGCTCCAAGGAGCTGTTCTAGGATCACAGAGGGCTCACGCCCCCAGCAGCTGCTCCAGAAAACTGTACCCCATACGACACGGCCGAGGCCCGCAGCGTGGATGCTATTCCCAGGATGGCTCAGGCTCAGGGCACTGAGGCCTCTGCTCTCCCTCTCTGCCTCATGTCCATCTGCCTGCCAGTGTGCCAGCCTGGACCTCTAGCCCTTGCTGGAGATGGGTGGATGGACAGACAGACAGACGGAGGCAGACACACCGCCCCTGAGTCCTGAGCAGAGCAGGTGGTCCCAGGCCAGCCCTGCGGTTCGCGTGACACCACTGCTCCTGGGCCTCTGCAGGGCACCGGGCTCTGTCCACGCTGGGTGGCGGGGAAACCTGAGGGAGATGCTGGGTCCCTGACTTGGCTGTCGGAGGACATCAGCATGTAGGGAGGGCGAGGAGGGTGGGCAGAGCAGGCCGGAACAGGAGAGGACCCCAGGGGTCCAGCCAAGAGGGCCCAGCCGAGGGGAGGGGAGGGCATCAGAGGAGGAGCCGGCCACCCGAAGGGGCCTCACGACGAAGGCTGTTTCTCTCGAGAGGTTTCCGGAGAGACAGCGAGCGTGGGTGGTCAGAGTGCTCAGGAGGAAGGCCAGCTTCCCCCAGCGGGGGGCTCTCAGGAGGGCCCAGGAGGGGGTCGAAAAGGAGGAGAAGGTGGGAGCTGGGGCTGCACGCCATGCACAGACCACCCATGGACTGGGGTTTGGGGTCAGTGGGTTCAGGAGGGACGTGTTCAGGGTGAGGGTCCTCTGGGGACCATGTCGGGGGCTAGGATGCAGCCTCTGGGGGAGGTGCAGGCCGGGGTGGGCCACCTGCAGGGGAGGGAGCGGCGGATATGAGGCTCTGGGCAGCACCTTCCCCAGGAGGAGGGGCTGAGTCCGCTCCTCTGAGGGTCTGTGCTCCCTCAGCACTGAGAGCCCCTCCACCCAGCGCGCACAGGTCACGAGCTCGGGGTCCTTGGTGATCAATTGCCCACTTGGCCATCTGCAAATTGCCTTTCAGGAAATTGATTTTCGGTGAATTTCCCTAAAGTGGCTGGTGGCATGGTGATGGATAGCCTCATTTCCTGACACAGCATGAGCCTGGCCTTCCTCCAGGAGTGACAGTGAGGGCTGGAAGGAGGGCCTGGGGTGCAGTCCCCATAGACGGAGGCCCCCGCCCAGCGGCCAGAGGACCCCATGACCACACCCGCCCGGGGACCCTGTACACCCATCCTGATGTGAGTCAGACAGTCGGCCCAGGATCCAGCCCGGAGGATGGAGCCCGAGAGGCCTGCTGAGGCCCAGGCTGGGCCCAGGGGGGCTGCCAAGCAGGGCCGGGGGAGGGGAGCTGGAGACAGCAGAGGGGTTGCAGAGATGGCGACCGCCTGTGAGGCTTCCGAGGCCAAACCTGCGGGCTAGGCCGTGGTGGGAAGAGCACAGAGAAGGGTCTGCTGCTGGGAGACCCGGATCTGTAAGGTGGAAGGCCAGCCTCAGAGGGCGAGGGGCCAGCAGAGCCTGGTGAAAGGCGGGGGTGCAGGGGCAGGGCCCAGGGCTCCCTCTGCCAGCAGGGCCAGCACCAACCTGACCCACGGAGGCACCTGCGCTAGAGGCCCCCGGGCAGCGGTAGCGCCCCGAGAGAGACGTGTGGAAGTCCCGTTCCCAGCGCACGCGGGACTTTACTTGGGAACAGGGTCATCACAGGTGTGATCGGTGAAGGGAAGACGGGGTCCCCTGGAGGAGGGTGGGTCCACAGGGACTATGCGGAGTGTCCTTGTAGGGAGAAGGACACTGGGGTCAGACACACGGGGAGATGGAAGCCAGGAGGGAAGGCGTGGACTGCCAGAAGCTGGGAGAGGCAGGCAGGGTCATCCTCGGAGCCTTTGCAGGAAGCCTGGTCCTGCCAACACCTCATTTCACGCTTGTGGCCTCAGAAGTTTGAGACAATAGCTTTCTGTTCTTTTAAGTCCCCCGTTCTGTGCTGCTTTGTGGGTGGTGCCCCAGGAGACTACCACACCCCCTTCCCGCCGGGATGTCCTGCATTCAGGAGGCTCTGTGGCCTTCGGAGGAACCCTCAGGGTGACTGAATTCTTCCCTGAGAGGGGCCGCGTTCTCCCAGGTGGCTGGTGGGGCGTGTGCTGGGCCGTCTCCATGGTAACAGAGCACGTCCATCAATCAGGGCTGGAGGAGGTTGCCCCCAGACAATGCTGCCCCCTGCTCTGAGAGGAGGAGGACACACGGGACCTGCAGGGACCTTCCCACAGGACCCTCTTCAGCCTCCCTGAGCTTCGGGAGCCCTGGTCCAGACAGTCCAGCCCCGCAGTCTCGTCCCCCTAGCCTCCCTCCCTGTCTCACCTCCGAAATTCCAGCTGCTTCAGGACACCTGAAGGGAAGCCCAAGAATACTGAAGTGGGTGGCCTATCCCTTCTCCAGCGGATCTTCCCGACACAGGAATTAAACCAGGGTCTCCTGCATTGCAGGTGGATTCTTTACCAACCAAGCTATCAGAGAAGCCTGTAAATCAACTATACTTCAACAAAGAATAATTTTTTAAAAACGCTAATTATATACTGAAAAATAAAAGGTAAAATAAAATAGAGTATGGTTACAAGCTCAAAAAGACTCACCACCTGGCAAAGAGAAATGGCAAGACGGCCTCCCTCTTAGGCAGCGCCCTGTGTGGGCTTCTGGGCATGGTGCGGACAGCGCCTCTGACGGGGCCCAAGGCGGCACACGGCTGGTGGGCCCTTCAGGCTCCCTGGCCCGGGCGGGGCGCAGGGGAAGCTGGCCGTGATGGGGCTGGCCGGGGGTGGCTGGCAGGGCAGGGCCGTGCAGGGCGGGGCCGCTGACGGACCAGGGCGTGGGCCCCCCGCCAGGAGCACAGCCTGAGTCGGAAGGCACCCCTTCTGTCTGCCCTCCCTCTCCAGGCCCCCGCCTCCTCCTCCCTCTGGCCTGTCCCCCTCCTCTCTGGGGCCCGCTGCCCCCACCTCTAGCCTTGTCTCTGGGCTTCTGGCCACTGGGTTTGGACACTGCTGTGAACGGCTCTCGTGGTTCGAGATTCCACGTGACTCCTAGCTCCAGAGTCCAAGGCAGCTGACCATTCTGGGCGACTTCATGCCCTGGAGAGGCTCTGGCCCTCCCCCCATGTCATAAGCCCTCCAGGGAAAGGCTGTGGCCCTGGGAGCAGGTGAGCTGCCTGTCGCCCCCAGACCTTGAGCTCTCTCCACGCCTGTCTGCCCGGGATTCCTGCTGTGACCTGGGGATACAGAGCTGGTCTTGCTGTCAAGGGCATGTCCTTGCTGCACCCTCTGCCTGGACAGTCCCACAAACCCCCCGGGCCCAGGCCGGGCCTTCAGGGAGGCCTCCTCCCACCGTCAGCCCCCGGTCCCTGCCAGGAGCTGACTCTTCGCACGACAGGGCTGAGCCGCGGAGGACCCACGGGTGGGAGCCCTGGGTTGGCTTGGGAAGGGTCGCCCTGGCCTCCCCGGGACGGCTTGTGCACACCTGCTGTCCTGTGTGTGTCCTCAGTCGTGTCCTGATCACAAATGCGCTCTGCTCAGTGAGGAAGGGTGTGAGTCCCGAGACCGGGCAGCTGGGATGTGACTTGAGGCCTGATGGCCCTTGAGGACCTGCTGAGAGGCCAGGAGGTGGCCCCGGCCGTGGCTCCATTCCTGCATACCCTCCCCGCCTCCCCTCGAGCCCAGAGTCAGAAACTCCGCCGCCCCGAGCCAAGCTCTTATTTCTCCGAGGGGCCCGCCAGCTCCACTCGGGCAGCAGAGGGTCCGGCTGTCCCCGCACCAAGCTCTGTCCATAGAGTGTCTACCAGGGGCCACATGCCCTCTGCTCCAAGAAGCAGGCAAGTGGTGAAGAGTGTGATCACAGGCGTGTTTACTGAGATTTATCTTGACGCTTTATTAAGTCAGCATCATCGCGTCAGCTGAGTTTTATTTTCCAGCTGAGGGAGAAGCTTGTTTATATGACAGTAGTGACAAAGCTGAGCCAGCTAGTCACATATTATCATTCACTTAATTCCGGTTAATAGAGTAAGGACTCAACCACGGCCCAGCTGGTCTTCCCTGTGGCTCCGACGGTAAAGAACCTGCCTGCAATGCAGGAGACCGGGGTTCAATCCCTGGGTCAGGAGGATGCCCTGGAGGAGGGCCTGGCAACCCAGTCCAGTATCCTTGCCTGGAGAATCCCCATGGACGGAGGGGCCTGGTGGGCTCATGGGGTCACAGAGTCAGACACGACTGAGCGACTTAGCATGTACGCATGATCTGACTATGCTTCAGTTGCTGGGTTGGTTTCTGGTAGTAGTTCCTCTAATTAAATAAAAATAAAGAGCTAGTCCCTCAGTCATGCCGGGTGGGGGAATCCGACACCATTTCAGAACCAGCAGGGGCCAGTTCTTGCTGTTCAAAGTTGGCGTGAAGGCAGATAGTCAGTGGGATTGTTGAAGGACCGCTGCTCTACAAGTTCAAGTAAAGGGATGTTGTCTGTGCACTGAATTATGCACGGTGACCCGTCTCTAGGAACCCTTCCCCCAGGGAAAGAGCTTTACGCTAACATGCCTTTGTTTAGCTCACAGGGAACACCCTGACCAGGCCCACCTGTGGACCGCTGCGGGAAGAAAGAGGGCGACACAGCCCCGACGGGGACCAGGAAAGGCTTGGCTTTGCTTCCCCTTCTTTTATTAATAGTATGAAGGAAGCCTGGCGTCTAATTCTGGCAAAGTGGGTCTTTGGGATCCAAGTCCTCCAGCCTCTCAGTCTGCTGGCTTTCTGAATAAAGTCAGTATTCTCTGCCCCAGCAACTCGTCTCCTGACTTCTTAGCCTGTCTTGAGACGAGCAGCATGAGCTTGGCCTCAGTAACAGAACCGGGCCAGAGAGCTGACTGCTTTGGGTTATGGATCCTCCGAAGAGGGAGACCCGGCGGGCCGGGGCGGCCTGAGCCTCTCACCGCCGTCCTGGCCTGGCGCATTCTCGCAGCGGCCGGGTTAGGCAGAGCCCTCGGCTTCGAGATGCCTCCCCGCCACCCAGACCTCCGGGTTTCACTGTTGCTTAGTTGCTAGGTCGTTTCCAGCCCTTTGTGACTGTTTTGGTGACTGTATCCCACCAGGCTTCTCTGTCCACAGGATTTCCCAGGCAAGAATGCTGGAGTGGGCTGCCACTTCCCTCTTCAGGGGATCTTCCCAACCCAGGGATCGAACCCACGTCTCCTGCGTTAGCAAATGAATTCTTTTCCACTGAGCCACCGGGGAAGCCCGAACCCTAGGGAAATGAGCTAATCAGACCCCGGCTGCTGAGAGCACTGCTCCTCCCCGCCCCGCCCTGGGACAGGGCTCTGCCTTTGCCTGAGCGAGGCATCCATCCTGCCGTGGGGTGCTTAGGCTCACCGCGCTTCCGGGAACCAGTCACTCCACGCGTGGTCTTCTGACGGGGCTTTCTGCTCCCCTCACCACCCGCCCCCGCCCACCCCAGTAACAGGCATCGCTTAAAGGACAACTGCCTTCAACCAAGCACGCTGCCGCCGGGCGATGCCGCGGGGCGATGCCCCTGCGCGAGGCTCTGGCGTTCCGTGCGCTCCTCCTGGGCCCCCTGTGGAAAGAGAGCAGGCTTTCTTCCTGATCTGGAGCTCATCTTCCACACACACCTCTATCCACGCACGAGCCAAATGCAGACGCGCCTTTGCCAAGAGGGAAAGAATGCACGGCAAATGGGACAGGCAGGGGTCGGGATGATTTCAGTGCTTATTTTCCAAGATTCTTAAATAACAAGGAGGTTTCAGGAACAAAACCAAGAATCTCCTAGTCTTTTGTTCCTTCTTAAAAGTTGCCTTCTTGGAATGTTTAGAAGACCCATTGCAAACATTTCCTTGTTCTATTTCATTTGTGTTCCCCCACAAAAAAATGGAAATACTGTTATTATTCAGTCATGATAAATACAATACATGTTTGACTGAAAATGGTTGAACTTTGCAGAAGTGTATAACGTAAGAAACTGCAAATCCTCCACAATTCCACCATTATCTAGTTACCTATAATGAAGTGTTGATACATTCTTTTGAGTAAGTGGGTGGCACCAGTGGTAAAGAATCCCCAGGAGACACAGGAGACCAGGGTTCGATCCCTGGGTCAGAAGGTCCTCTGGGGTAGGAAATGGCAACCCACTCCAGTTCCTTGCCTAGGGGCTCCCCATGGACAGTGGAGCCTGGTGGGCTATGGTCCGTTGGGTCACAAAGAGTCGGACACGGCTGAGCACACGTGTGTACATGCACAGTTCACTTTATATAACTGAACCCCTCTCCATATTTGCTCTGTAAACTGCTTCACTTATTACTATATCTTGGACATCTTTCTACATGCAGGGACAGCATTTTAAGGTTCTATTTTGGCATTAGCTGACTTAGAGTTGAAATAAAAATTAAGGAGGTGGATGTTTACCTGATGTGGGGAATTTTTTCTTTAGATTTTATTACCTCTTGCTAATTTTCAGAGAAATAGAGAATACAGTTTGACTCAAAAATGCATCACAAATAAGCCAGAAGAATTTTCTGGTTTGTATAAATTTTTCTGCCTGATAAAAACAAAAGCAGGAGCTGGAAATGATAAACAAACAAGCTCACTTCCCACTTTCCCCTCACTTCCCTCGTGTCTGATCTGACATTTTCAGGGGAGCAGGAGGGAGGGAGTGGTGGTGGATGGGGTCAGCTCCCTAAGAGGCAGCCCCAGAGCTCCGGGTGCAGACACGCGGCGGGGCTGCTGCGGGTGGAGACAGGTCAGAGCTGCTGGCAGGATGGTGGAGGCCTCCTGGGGTGGGGGCCCAGGAGACCCAGGTGACAGACCTAGGAGACGCTGTTTACACAGAGGCTCCTTGAGACGGACCACGCAGAGCGGAAGGCAGTGTGAGTACACGTGTTCCATCCTTGTTAGCAGCTGAGTAATGTCCCACGAGGGCTTCCCAGCTGGCACTGGTGGCAGAGAATCTGCCTGCCAGAGCAGGAGGCATAAGAGACGTGGGTCGACCCCTGGGTTGGGAAGATCCCCTGGAGAGCCCTGGAGAAGGGCATGGCCGCCCACTCCAGTGTCCTTGTCTTGAGAAGCCCATGGACCAAGGAGCCTGGCGGGCTGCAGCCACAGAGTCACAAAGAGTCAGGCATGACTATAGTGACTAGGCATGCACCATGCCACTGTGCAAAAGTTTCTTTAGGGGGCCTGACCAAGGAGCACTCAGTTGGTCATTTTGCTCATTGAAGCAACATGTGTACTGAGTGTCTCAAAAGTGACCATCTGCATTCCAACTTTTGAGAACACAACAGGAAACAAGAGGGATAAAGGTGCTTATCCTTCTGGAAGGTATATGTAACGGTGTGTGGGAGGGTGGCAGGAAGTGAAGAACGTAGAATATTTGCAGGTGCCATGGGGAAGAGGATCAGGACTCTGTGTGTGTGTGTGTGTGTGTGTGTGTGTGTGTGTGTGTGTATACCATGGGAAGGCAGATCAGGACTAGGTGTGTGTGTGTGTGTGTGTGTGTGTGTGTGTGAAGTGTGGGAAAGTGGATCAGGACAGTGTGGGAAAGTGGATCAGGACTCTGTGTGTGTGGGTGTGTGGGTGTGCACACGCGCAAGGTGGAAGGTGTTGCTTTTAAGTAGGATGGCCTAGGAAAGCCTGTGAGTAGTTACATTTGAGCCAAGACCTACAGAGGCTGTGGTGGTGAGACGAGACAGCATATTTTAGGAGAAAAGCATCCAGACACAGGGAGGAGCACGTGCAAAGGCCCTGAGGTGAGAGGGTGGCCAAAGAGCAGCAAGGTGTCCTTTGTGGTCAGGGTGATGGAGCAAAAGAGGGGGGGTGGGAGGTAAGGTCAAGGGAAGGTGGGCAGGTCACAAAGATAGGGTCTTTTTCTAAACTGACATGTTGGTTTACAGTGCTGTGCCAATCTCTGCTATACAGAAAGGGGCTCAGTTACACTCTCTCTTGAAAATTCTTTTCCAATATAGTTATCCCAAGAGATTGGATGTATTAGGTTAGTGAAAAAAGTAATTGTAGTTTTGGACCATGAATTTTAAATCATTATAACTAGGCTCAGACACATCATTATTAATCAAAATAGAAACCATTTCAATCAACACATTTTTGCCAACAAGATATAAGTTTGTTTATTCCTGTAGCATAAAAGCTCATGCTTCAGGATTCAGTGAACTCTTAGAGCGCATTTTCTGCATCCCGCTGCTGGCGGAAGCGCTTTCCCTCTGAAAAGTTGTCGAGATGCTTAAAGACGTGGGAGTTGGTAGGCGAGAGGTCAGGTGAATATGGCGAATGAGGCAAAACTTCCAGGACATTTCATTCAACTTCTGAAGCGCTGGTTGTGCGACATGCGGTCAGGTGTTGTTGTGGAGAAGTGAACCCTTTCTATTGACCAATGCCAGCTGCAGACGTTGCAGTTTTTGGTGCATCTCATCGCTTGGCTGAGCAGACTTGTCAGATGTGATGGTTTCACTGGGATCCACAAAACTGTGGTGGGTCAGACCAGCAGCAGACCACCAAACAGCAGCAATGACCTTTTTTTTTTTGGTGCAAGTTTGGCTTTGGAAAGTGCTTTGGAGCTTCTTTTCCCTCCAACCACTGAACTGATCATCGTCAGTTGTCTTGTTAAATCCACTTTTCATCACACATCAAAATGCAATTGAGAAATGATTTGTTGTTATTGAGAAGATTAAGAGCCAGACACCCTGGAATGTGAAGTCAAGTGGGCCTTGGAAAGCATCACTATGAACAAGGCTAGGGGAGGTGATGGAATTCCAGTTGAGCTATTTCAAATCCTAAAAGATGATGCTGTGAAAGTGCTGCACTCAATATGCCAGCAAATTTGGAAAACTCAGCAGTGGCCACAGGACTGGAAAAGGTCAGTTTTCATTCCAATCCCTAAGAAAGGCAATGCCAAAGAATGCTCAAACTACCCCACAATTGCACTCATCTCACACACTAGTAAAGTAATGCTCAAAATTCTCCAAGCCAGGCTTCAGCAATATGTGAACCATGAATTTCCAGATGTTCAAGCAGGTTTTAGAAAAGGCAGAGGAACCAGAGATCAAATTGCCAACATCCACTGGATCATTGAAAAAGCAAGAGAGTTCCAGAAAAAAA